>ML396352.1:36270-59535 GCA_005239525.1 Nicotiana knightiana | reverse complement strand
CCCAGATCTCGCAAATGCGAGATTTAGGGTCGCAATTGCGAAATGCCACCTTGTCGCAAATGCAACATTTTTATCGCATTTGCGAAAACCCCCAAAAATCCCAGGTTTCACAAATGCGAACTCCAGTTTGCAAATACGAGATCCGCAACCTGTTATATCAGATTTTTGACGGGTTTTTCACTTCTTTTTCAATTCTCTCAAACCCTAAACCTCCATAGGTGATTTTTCAAAGACCCAAACTTCTCCACATCATTGGTAAGTGATCTCTAACTAATTCCTNGATTGGCTACGGAGTGTCTAAACTTAGAAAAACACCTAACAGCTGAAATCTGGTGTCGCAGGCCTCTGATCTCGCAAGATCAGGCTTCGCATTTGCGAAGTCCTGGGCCAGCCCCAGATCTCGCAAATGCGAGATTTAGGGTCGCAATTGCGAAATGCCACCTTGTCGCAAATGCAACATTTTTATCGCATTTGCGAAAACCCCCAAAAATCCCAGGTTTCACAAATGCGAACTCCAGTTTGCAAATACGAGATCCGCAACCTGTTATATCAGATTTTTGACGGGTTTTTCACTTCTTTTTCAATTCTCTCAAACCCTAAACCTCCATAGGTGATTTTTCAAAGACCCAAACTTCTCCACATCATTGGTAAGTGATCTCTAACTAATTCCTTTTCTTTCCTTAACAACTTTTAACAAGATTTCAACCAAAAATCTAGAGTTTTCATGGTAAAAATTTGGGTTTTTGGGTAGAACTTAGGAATTTTAAAATTAGGGGATTTAGACCTCGAATTGAGGTCGGATTCCAAAACCAATTGCATATCCGGGCTCAGGAGAGATTGGGTAAAAGGGTTTTGGCCCGAACCTCGAGTTTAGACCAAGCTGACCCGAGGTCGAGTTTTGTATTTTGATAAGAAAATATAGGAAAATGGTAGAGTTTCATTAAAGTTGGTTCCTTTAAGCAATAATTGATGATATTGAACCAATTGTGATTAGATTCGAGCAGGTTAGAGGCAAATTCTAAAGGAAAGGTCGTGCTAGAGCAGTGATTGCTTGTGAGATTGAGGTAAGTGCTTGGTTTAACCTTGACTTGAGGGAATATGAATCCCCACTTAAATCCTATGTGAATTTACACGTGTGTGGTGTATGGGTGAGACGACGAGTATCTATGCACCACTAAATTATTGTTGAACATGATCCCTTCCCCATTTCCAATTATTTTCTCCCGGGCTTAACTGTTTCAGGATCATTGATGTTTATATGTTTATTTGGATTCATTAACTTATTGTTAAGTATTGTTTCAAGTATTTTGGAAGGGTTGGTTGTTCTCTTGATTTTGTTATGTTTCATAAGGATTGAGCTGGATGTCGGTGTTATGATACGTATATAATTTTCGGTTGGTTTCATTATGAAATGATAATTGATGAAGTTTACGAGTTTTATAACTTCTGTTTACAATTGTTGATACAAAAATATTGTGAAAGGCTTGTCCTGAATTGTGAAAAATTTCGTAAATAAACTGATATGATATGTCTGGTGGGAGCGGGTTGCATGCCGCAACAAGGAGTGATAAGGGTGGACAGGTGGGATCAGGTTGCATGCCGCAACAGGAGAAATAAGGGTGATATATATATATATATATATGGGAGGAGAAATAAGGGTGGACAGGTGGGATTGGGTTGCATACCGCAACAAGGAGCAATAAGGGAGAATATTCATGTTTTACTGCTTATAAAATAAAGGCTGGAATACTCATTATTTTATTGTCATTACTTCATATTCTGATGTTACTGTTATTTAAAGTGAAATTTGTTCTGTCTACAATTGTTGAGACATAAATACTGTGAAAGGCTTTGATTCAAATTGTGAAAATCCTTTTTATAAATAAAGTGACGTGATTGTCTGGTGGGAGCGGGTTGCACGCCACAACAAGGAGTGATAAGGGTGGACATGTGAGATCTGGTTGCACACAACAACAGGAGAAATAAGGGTGATATGTATATAAGGAGGAGCAATAAGGGTGGACATGTGGGAGCGGGTTGCGTGCCGCAACATGGAGCTATAAGGGAGAATATTTATGTTTTATTGATTTTCAAAAATAAAGATTTCTAGAGAACTCCGGTTTTATTAAAAAGGTTTTCATACTCTAATTTTTACTGTGATTTAAATTGAAATCTGGAAACTTATGTAAGAATTGGTTATAGCTGAGACATGAAAAAAGGTGGCTGAGTTATTTTATTTATTGCTACAGACTATTGTTTTGTTTTGTTTAGAATTTCTTTCTTGCTTTATTATATATTGTTCACAGGTTATATTGTTAATGCCTCGCCGTAGCCTCGTCACTACTTCGTCGAGGTTGGGCTCAGCACTTACTCAGTACATGGGATCGGTTGTACTGATACTATACTCTGCACTCTTTTGTGCAGATCCAGGTACTGGCCAGAGTTAGGAGATCTTAGTAGCTGTGCAAATTCGTTCGGAGACACGAGGTAGATCTGTTGGCGTCCGCAGATTCCTGGAGTCTTCTCTTTACTTTATAGACATTGTTTTATTTCTTTCAGAACAGAGATATATTATTTCAACCCATTATTTGTAGTATTCTTAGTAGTTCGTGAATTGTGACACCAGACCCTGGGTAGACTTATGGTTATATATATATATTTAGTTCGGCGTTCGGCTTATTTATTCGGTTATTATTATTATTCATGGAGTTATTTATTGGAAAGTATTAGATTTCGTATTTATTTTGAATTGTTCTATTATATTTAAGTAAACTTTGAAAGGAAATGGTTAGTAAATCTCTAACATCGGCTTGCCTAACAAGTATTATATTAAGCGCCATCACGATCTCGTCGGTTGGGAATTTGGGTCGTGACACTTTCTAAATTTGAAAATAATTTAGCTTAAATTTCCAATTCTACTCTTAACAAAAAGCTTTTATAACCATAAAAATACTTTGGACCCCTTTTTAACTTATTTAGGGCCACCAATTCCAAAAGTCTTCATTTTTTCTTAAACTTCGTGTCCAGTCAAACATGTTCACATAAATTGGAACAGAGGGAGTATTGAATATTGCTTATAGTTTATATACCAATTACTTAACCAATGTAAGATATATTTAATTCCGGTTAGTTAATATATATTTTTTGTATAAAACAATTAATGTGTTATTTCAGGATTATAAATGAAATTTTTGAAAGAATAACTAAGCATATTTTTACATTAAAATGTAATCATAATTTTATTCACTTGAAATAATTTTTTATTGATTTATGGAATCCTTATTTAATGCACTCTTTTTTTCATAAAAAATAAAGAAACAAACAAATTTCTATTATATAGAAAAGGAAAGATGGTCGACCAATGACATATATGTCATTTCAGAAAAACTCCTATATTGTTTGCAATTCTTAAATGCAAATACGTGGACCCCGCATTCTCATAACCACAACACTCATTTAATTGTTATGTTCATTAAACTAATTTTGCAGAGAGTATTGCATGCAAATACTCATTTTGGACGTTATTTTTCTCATTTGGTAAAATTATTAATTTTATTTTAGTCAATTAAAAGTTTTCACAAAGAAAGTAAACTTAATTTTTAAATAATAGAGTAAATATTTACAAGATTTTCATATTTACCCATATTATTTTAAAGTAATTTAAAAATTAAAGTTAAAAGGTTTTCATGTATCCACACTATTTGAAGGTGATTTCAAACTAGAAAATTTCGTATTCAAAAGAAATTATAAAAGTATAGTTTATTAAATTTCAAAAGCTAATTTAAGTGATGAGATTTGTTCATACTGTATTAGGGGGTTATCTCTTATACTCTTAATTGATGTAAAACTTTAATCTATATGGTTTGAACTCATTCTTCCCTAATAAGTTTTCAACTATCAATAAATTATCCTAAACATTATTTGTTACATAATTTTTATATTGTTTCAGTATGAAAATTAGCATATGATAAATCTATAGAAAAATAAAATATTTCTCTTATCTCCTTAATTAAAAAAAATTAAAATCCCTATAATAATTTATATAGACTTCTATCAAATGTTTAATATTTAGTACCAGTTAACATCTTTTTTAAACGAGTTGTAATAAAATATAATTTGAACTACTATATTGAATTACTACAATTTATATCATATTAATATTTATTTAGTGCATTTGGTTCTCTTTATTTGAAGTAGTAAATTGCATCTTTAGGAATGCAAGTCCCCTTGGAAGTTCTCTTTATTTACTCTACTAAAAATTTCTCTGGATTTTGTTGTATACAAGACATGATGTCACGACCCGAATTTTTTACCGTCGGGACCGTGATGGGGCCTAACGTTGAACCCGCTAGGCAAGCCAACGTAAATATTCAATTTATCTTATTCCTTATTATTACCAAATAACATGTGAAAAGACAACACTAACATGATAGAAGTACAAAAATGGAGCAAGGTATGTAAACTCAATGTATGACTTTACGAAATTTTACAAAAATCAATCCTAGAGTTTTGGAGTCACAAGATCACAGACTATCTACGAATAATACAAATAACGGTCTAAATGAAATAAGTACATATGTTTCTGAAATAACTAGAACAGAATATAAAAGAAGTAGGAAGGGACGCCAAGGCCTACGGACGTCAGCAGGACTATCTCGGGGTCTCCACTGGACTGAAGGCAGTAACCTCGATCTATGGTCCATAGGGTCCTATACCGGGATCTGCACAAAAGTGCAGAGTGTAGCATCAGTACAACCGACCCCATGTACTGAGTAAGTGTCGAGCCTAACCTCGGCGAAGTAGTGACGAGGCTAGGACGCGACAACCAAAGTCAACCTGTGCAGATTAATAGAATACGGAGAAATATAATACAACGAGAAATAAACAGTTAAGCATAAAGGAAAAGGGGAACATGCTGAGGGGAGGAAATATCAAATAATGGAAGTAACGAGATAAGGCACAATTTAGATATCAATTTAAGCAACAGAATAGTAATATGAAGACAAGTGCATGACATCACCCTTCGTGTTTTTATTCTCGTCCTCACCATCAGAATCAATACATTCGGCACGGCATCACCCTTCGTGATTTTACCTCACAATATCATGGCACGCCATTATCCTTTGTGCATTATCTCTCATATCATGGCACGGCATCACCCTTCGTGCTTTTACAATCACAATATCAGCACCGCATCACCCTTCGTGCATTAACATTCACTCAAAATCTCACGCACGACATCACCCTTCGTGCTTTCACACTCTTCCTCACCCAAACACATCAAATGATAGCAATCCAACAAGGAACAAATAACGAAGTAAATAGAAATAAACCATAATATCCCAGCAAGGGAGTCAATAGTGGAATTAATACCATCCCGACAAGGGTGAACAGCTATATCCAATCTCACTTAGTACATAACTTCACATAAAAATCTTCAACTGAAAACTAATACTCAACACTATTCAATATCAAGGAATTTCCACCAATATGGATAACTATAAGGTGAAACTCAAGTATTACTTACAAAAAAATCACATAAATCACAATTCGACTCACGGGCATACTTGACACCAAGGAAGACAATCACGAAGGAATATCATAAATGAAGACAATCACGAAGGAATCCAAATAAGGCCTGAACACTTGGTTCATCAAGTCCATAAAAGCTGCTGGGGCATTTGTCAACCCGAATGACATCACTAAGAACTCATAATGCCCATACCGAGTGCGAAAAGTTGTCTTAGGGACATCAGATGCCCTAATCCTCAATTGATGGTAGCCGGATCTCAAATCGATCTTCGAAAATACCTTGGCACCCTGAAGCTGATCAAACAAATCATCAATTTGTGGCAATACTTGTTCTTGATGGTAACCTTGTTCAATTGCCGGTAATCTATACACATCCTCATCGACCCATTCTTCTTCTTAACAAACAACATCGGCGCACCCCAAGGCGAGACACTAGGCTTAATGAAGCCTTTATCAAGCAGATCATGCAACTGTTCTTTCAACTCCTTCAACTCTGGCGGGGCCATACGATATGGCGGAATAGAAATGGGCTGAGTGCCCGAAGCCAAATCAATGCAAAAGTCAATATCCCTGTCGAGTGGCATACCCGACAGGTCTGCAGAAAACACCTTAGGAAACTCACGGACTACGGGTACAAACTCCATTGAAGGAACCTCGGCACTAGAATCACGAACATAAGCCAAATAAGCCAAACACCCCTTCCCAACCATGCGTCGAGCCTTCATATATGAGATAACCCTGCTGGAAGAATGACCAGGAGTCCCCCTCCACTCCAGTCGAGGAAACCCCGGTAATGCTAATGTCACGGTCTTGGCATGACAGTCCAGTATGGCATGATAAGGCGACGGCCAATCCATCCCCAAAATAACATCAAAATCTACCATATCCAGGAGCAGAAGATCTACACTGGTCTCAAGACCACCAATAACTACAACACACGAACGGTAGACACGATCTACTACTATAGAATCACCCACCGGTGTAGACACATATACAGGAGTACTCAGAGAATCACGAGGCATAACCAAATAAGGAGCAAAATAAGATGACACATAGGAATATGTGGACACTGGATCAAATAAAACTGAAGCATCCCTGCTGCAAACTGAAACCATACCTGTGATAACTGCATCGGAGGCCTCAGCCTCAGGTCTGGTTGGAATAGCATAACATCAGGGCTAGGCCCCACCAGTCTGAACTACATCCCTGGGACGGCCTCCTACTGGATGACCTATACCTCTAGCGGCCTGGCCTCCACCTCTAACGGCCTGACCTCTACCTTTAACACCTCAACCCCCACCTCTAGCTGGCTGAGCGGACGGTGGAACACCTGGTACTGGAACCATGGAACGAGAACCCTGGTGCTGAAAACTGCTCGAGGCTCGAGGGAAAAATCTAGCAATGTGCCTCTGATCACCACAAGTATAACAAGCCCTCGGCTGCTGAGGCTGGTGACCCTGAAACTGACCTGACGACCTGAGTAACCACCCTAAAAACCCTGAATCGGCGGTGCACTGACAGGAGTTGATGGTGCACTGTAGGGCAATTGATCAGAATAGTGCATATGAGAACCACGACCACCTGGAGCACTGCGAGAAACCTAAAGTGTCGAATGAAACGGCCTAGGAGGATGGCCCCTACCAAAAGAATCCCTGCCTCCAGATGAGGCGCCACTAAACCTGCCAAAATTACGTGGCCTCTTATCAAACCCCTGACCACCCCCCTGCAACAGAACCATATCAACTCGTTTGGCCACATTGGCTGCATCCTGGAAATAAATCTCACTCCCTGTTTCCTTGGCCATCTGCAATCTGATCGGCTGAGCTAGTCCCTCAATAAATCTCCTCACCCTCTCTCGCTCGGTGGGGAGTATCATAATAGCATGCCGGGCCAAGGTAACAAATCTGGTCTGGTACTGAGTGACGGTCATTGATCCCTACTGGAGACACTCAAACTGCCTCCATAAATCCTCTCTCTGAGTGATAGGAAGAAACTTCTCCAGAAATAGCTGAGTGAACTGGGCCCAAGTAAAGGCCGGTGATCCTAATGGTCTGGCCAAACAATAGTCTCTCCACCAAGTCTTGGCGGGACCTTACAGACGAAAGGTAGCAAAGTCGACCCCATTGGTCTCCAATATCCCCATGTTCCGTAGAACCTCATGGTAGCTATCCAAATAGTCCTGGGGATCATCTAAAGATGCACCGTTATAAGTAGTAGTGAAAAGCTTGGTGAACCTGTCCAACCTCCACAAAGCATCAGCAGACATAGTTACCCCATCACCGGTCTGAGCCATAATACCCGGCTGAACTACCCCAACTGGCTGAGCTACTGGAGTCTGAAACTGAGGAGCCAACTACTCCGGAGTGCGAGTAGCGGGAGTCTGGGCTCCTCCCCCAGCCTGAGAGATAGTTGGTGCTGCAGGAAGCAAACCTGCCTGAGCGACACTCTCCATGAGGCCCACTAGACGGACCAGAGCATCCTGGAGTACTGGGGTGGCAATGAACCCCTCGGAGACATGAGCTGGACTAACCGGGACTGTCTGGGCAAGAACCTCATCAGCAAACTCTACCTGAGGCTCCGCCACTGGGGCTGCTGCTCTGGGATGAGCTCTGCCCCTGCCTCGGCCTCTACCACAGCCTCGGCCTCTACCACAGCCTCGGCCTCTCGTAGGAGCTGCAACAGGAGGCTCGGGCTACTGATCAGTGGATGAAGAAGCATGTGTTCTCGCCATCTGCGAGAGAATAGAATAGAAATTCAGTTAGCATTTAGAATTCAAATCGCACGACAAAGAAGAATAGATGTGAAGTCATTCCTAAACTCTGCAGCTTCTGGGGGATAAGCACAGACGTCTCCATACCGATCCCTCAGAATCTACTAAGCTTGTCCGTGAATTTGTAAGACCTAGGCAACCTAGTGCTCTGATACCAACTTGTCACGACCCGAATTTCCCACCGTCGGGACCGTGATGGCGCATAATGTTGAACCCGCTAGGCAAGCCAACGTAAATATTCAATTTATCTTATTCCTTTATTATTACCAAATAACATGTGAAAAGACAACACTAACATGATAGAAGTACAAAAATGGAGCAAGGTATGTAAACTCAATGTATGACTTTACGAAATTTCACAAAAACCAATCCCAGAGTTTTGGAGTCACAAGCTCACGGACTATCTACGAATAATACATATAACAGTCTGAATGAAATAAGTACATCTGTTTCTGAAATAACTAGAACATAATATAAAAGAAGTAGGAAGGGACACCAAGGCCTGCGGACGCCTGTAGGACTACCTCGGGGTCTCCACTGGACTGAAGGAAGCAACCTCGATCTATGGTCCGTAGGGTCCTACACCGGGATCTGCACAAAAGTGCAGAGTGTAGCATCAGTACAACCGACCCCATGTACTGAGTAAGTGCCGAGCCTAACCTCGGCGAAGTAGTGACGAGACTAGGACACGACAACCAAAGTCAACCTGTGAAGTTTAATAGAATACGGAGAAATATAATACAACGAGAAATAAACAATTAAGCATAAGGGAAAGGGGGAACATGCTGAGGGAAGGAAATATCAAATAATGGAAGTAACGAGATAAGGCACAATTTAGATATAAATTTAAGCAACGGAATAGTAATACAGAGACAAGTGCACGACATCACCCTTCGTGCTTTTACTCTCATCCTCACCATCAGAATCAATACATTCGGCACAACATCACCCCTTGTGCTTTTACCTCACAATATCATGGCACGGCATTAGCCTTTGTGCATTATCTCTCATATCATGGCACGACATCACCCTTCGTGCATTAACATTCACTGAAAATCTCATGCACGACATCACCCTTCGTGCATTAACATTCACTGAAAATCTCACGCACGGCATCACCCTTCGTGCTTTCACACTCTTCCTTACCCAAACACATCAAATGATAGCAATCCAATAATTCCAATAAGGAACAAATAACGAAGTAAATAGAAATAAACCATAACATCCCGGCAAGGGAGTCAACAGTGGAATTAATACCATCCCGGCAAGGGTAAACAACTATATCCAATCTCACTTAGTACATAACTACACATAAAATCTTCAACTGAAAACTAATACTCAACACTATTCAATATCAAGGAATTTCCACCAACATGGATAACTATAAGGTGAAACTCAAGTATTACTTACAAAAAAATCACATAAATCACAATATTCGACTCACGGGCATATTTGACACCAACGTATAGGTACTCGTCACCTCACATATACGTTGAACATGATATTTACACATAGCAAATAGGACACAACACCTATTCCCTCAAGCTAAGGTTAAGCCAAACACTTAACTCGGATTCCACGACCAAACTCAAGCCTCGATTACCGCTTTCCCTTTTGAATTTGATTCCAATTCACTTGTATCTAGACATATTCAACTCAATAACATCAATAAATGCCAAACAATTCCATCCCAACGCTTAATTATAGGTTTTACATCATTCTTCCCAAAAAGTCATAAATCGACCCCAGACCCGCTTGGTCAAAACACGAGGTTCGGACCAAAACCCGATCACCCATTCACCCACGAGCCCGAATATGTAATTAGTTTCGAAATCCGACCTCAAAACAAAGTCTAAATTCCAATTATTCAAAAATCCCTAACTCTACCCAAATTCCCAATTTTCTACCCTTAAGAACATGATTTAGGCCTAGAGATCTAATGGGTGTTAATAAAAAATGAAGAAAATGAGATTAAGAACACGAACCTATGATTTGGTGATGAAATTCCTCTTCAAAAATCGCCTAAGGTCGGATTCTATGGGAGGAGATATGAAATTATGGCTATTTCCCGTTTTTAATTCTGTTTTAAACCCCTGAGCAGACCCTTTACGCGATCGCGAGGAGTCAGCCGCGTTCGCGGAGCATTGAGACCAAAAGAGCTACGCGATCGCGATAAGCTGCTCGCTTTCCCTGACCACCGTGTCCGCGGGCCTGGGACTGCGTTCGCGAAGAACAACCTAAGGACTCCCCCAGCCCCTCCTCCAGTACACTACGCGATCGCGATCGCGACCAAGACCCTGCGATCGCGTAGAAGAAACCCTTCCCCAGCCCAGCTGGTGCACCGCGATCGCGTGGGTTGTACCGCGATCGCGAAGAGAAAATCCTAGGACACCAGAAACAACAACTCACACCAGATTTTTCTAAGTCCGAAACACTCCGATACCTATCCGAAACTCACCAGAGCCCTCGGGGCTCCGAACCAAACATGCACACTACCCCAAAAATATCCAACGGACTTACTCGTGCGATCAAATCGCCAAATTAACATCTTAAACAACGAAATTAGCATAGAAATCAAAGAAAAATCTCAAAAGTTTCAAAGTTTCAAATTTTACAAATACGGGTCCGAATGACGTCAAACGACCTCTGTTTCACACCAAATTTTACAGACGCAACTCAAATATCATATTGAACCTGTACCGGGCTCCAAACCACAATACGGGTCTGATACCATAAATTTCAAATATAACCAAATTTCCAAGAACTCTTATATTTTTAGTAAATCATTTTCTTTCAAAAATTCATTTCTCGGGCTTGGGACCTCGGAATATGATTTCGTGCATACGTCCAAGTCTCATATTTTCCTACGGACCCTCCGGGACCGTCGAATCACGGTTCCTGGTCCATTTGCCAAAAATGTTGACTGAAGTCAACTTAAATTTAATATTAAAGCCAATTTAGCATTTGTTTCCTCCGTTTTTCACATAGAAGCTTCCCCGATATACGCCCGGGATGCACGCAAAATGAAGTGAGATAAAGGAGGTTTTAAGGCCCGGAACATAGTTTTGACTTACAAAACAAGGGATGACCTTTTGGGTCATCACACATGAAGTAAAATCATGGTAAGTTTTTTTTCATCTGTTATCGTATTGTAAGGAACGGCGTTGTTCGTGTTAACTTTCATCAAATAGTTGATTGTTCCCACTGTTGAAATTCTTGCGAAACCAATTTGGATGTATTTAAGAATAGTTTACAGATAGACTGGTAAGCTACTTACTCTAGAAAACTTGTTAATATAGATGACACTTGTGGTTTTAATGTATTCTCTTGTAAAATAATCAAATACATTGGTAAAATAATACCATTGAAATCAAAATTTCAATTTGACGTTTATGTTTGATATGGATGTTAAAAATGAGTATTATAGCACGTAATTTTTTTTTTTGTGTTAATTGGAGCAACTTAAACAGATTATAATTTATAGTTTAATTTTAAGTAAATTATTAGAATAAACTAATTATAAATTGTGATCCTCAATATCATTCACTATCCGCAATTAAATCGATATAATAAGAATCGATTTATTTATCAAAGTATTAATTGAATCCTAACAGACAATAATTTTAAGACTACATTGTTGGGCCCGTATACGGGCCTTTCCTCATCTAGAATAAAATGGATAGATTAGTAAATAAATATTCCATAGGAAGAGAAGTAGTGGGTTTTTCCATGAAAAAATAACTTTCTATTAAATTTTTTCAAAAATTCCGACCGATTTCGGTTGGAATTTGTGTCCCACGTCGGCTGAAATGGAAAAATAATTTTTTATTAAAATTTTTCAAAAATTCCAACCGATTTCGGATGAAATTTGAAAAATACTCTTGTCCCACATCGGTTGAAAGATGTGAGTCTTTCCATCTTATAAGTTGAGCTTTGATGCATAGAGTCCAACAACTGTGGACTAACAAAAAATAAGACAATACATGAAGGGTTGTAGTTAGTGCTTAGTAATAAGATTTAATATTCTATATTTAGAATTAGAATTCAATAAAATAATAATGATAATATATACTAGTACTAATTAGTAATATAGTAATAAGATATAATATTGTGGTGCTATGATATCTCGATATGGGGAGTATACATGCGATATAAAAAAATATATGTCTGGAAGATTTCTAAAATTATTATATATTTTAAATTCCGACCGATTTCGGTCGGTATTTTGAAAATTATTTTTTTTTTTAATTAATACCGATTGATTTCGATCGGTAAATGAAGTTTGACTGTCAGTTAACGCATTGAATAAATCGACCATTTTCGGTCGAAAATTTCCGATCGATTTCGGTCGAAACACCTTAGCGGCCATCATTTTTCGACTAATTAATAGCGGTCGAAAATCGGTCGCTTTTTCACAATTTTTGACTGATTTCGATCAGTTTTCCTGGACGAAATTAGCCAGATTTTTAGTACTGAAAAAACAACCAAACATAACATTAGTTTTGTCGAATTTTGTACAAAGTAACTAAATGCTATCAAATATGGTAACAGTTATATTACTCCTTATATATGAATAACTTACATTGTAGTCAGCTACCAAACAAACCCTAAGTGTTTGCTAGATTGACTTCTTCTCCAATGGATTTAGGTCAAGTGTTTTAAATCATACTCATTCCAATTATCATGATTAAAGAGCTTGGATTATTATTGATTACGAAGAAGGGCAAAAAATATCCCTAACGTATAAGAAATGGCTCACAAATACCCTTATTTCACCTTTTGGTCTAAAAATACCCTCAATCTTTGTTTTTGGCTCATGGATATCCCTCAAGCTAACGGCCTCGTGGTATTTTAGGCCGTTAGTTTGAGGGGTATCCATGAGCCAAAAGCAAAGTTTGAAGATATTTCTAGACCAAAAGGTGAAAGGAGGGTACTTGTGAGTCATGTTTCATACGTTAGTGGTATTTTTTGCCCTTCTCTTTGTTACTATTCTTTTTGGACAAGGAAAAAAATTGAATGAACGACAAAGAATAATCGAAGTTGATTTGAGAATAATGAGTTGAGTTTGAAAATAATAATAAACTTAAAATCAAAGTTAAAGTGTTTGTGAAAGTTGGATAGTAATAATCTTCTTAATACTGAATTCTCGAAGAAGAGATTTTTTATGTAATTGTATTTGGACAGAAACTTCACTTAAAAATGTTCGAAACTCAAATATTTGTAAGTTAAACTTGTATTTCAATTGACATGCAGTGTTTCAGTATTTATATATTAAACGCAAAATTTGTGTGTCTGATGCAACATGAGACCTACGTTTTTGCTTTGACATTTATGTAACGAATTTGCCATATTTAGGCTCAAGTCTTAGATCAGTTGACATTGACCGTATTAGAACCTCAAATTTTGTTTGACAAAATTGAATAAGAATTTTGGATATAATGAGCGGTTGAAAGGACAAAACAAGTGGAGTAAAATTTTGGCAAAAAAGTCATAGAGAACAGGCAAAATGGAATTTTGGACCTAGTTCCCTTATATTTGCAATAACATTCTCCCTAATCCCATAATTCATTTTCTTAAGAATTTTTGGTCGAACCAACTTAATTAGCCAAAATGGCATGTCATTGCTATTTTTAAGGGTGGTTACTCAAGAATAGTCGGTGTTTGTAAAGTTTTTGAAAAGTAGTCATTGTTTAAGCTGAAGATAAAATCTGGACAAAAGAATCATAACTAAAACACAAAAAATTCCAGCATAATACGTTGGATTATGGAACTGTTGCGTATAAATTTCAGCATATTATGATGTAATCTGTTCAAATTTTATGTTCACATGAACACTATAACTAATTTTCAATTAGCAATTATAAATCAAGCTATATTTTTTTTTTCTAGTAAAGTAGCCCTCTATTACATGTGAAATAACTAATTGATTTCTGATTTAAGTAATATAAATCTTGTGCGACTATACGTTCTATTAAAAAGATGAAGAAGACACAAAAAGTCCAATAAAAAAAAAATGACCTTTTTGATCATTGCGATCATTTCTAAAGAATCGACCCAAATATAAACATTAATTTGATAGACTCCTTTAAGGTGGATTGAAAGTCTAAGGTTTCACTCTTTATGTTCACTTATAATATTAAACATCTCTTCTAACATTGAACAATTAATATTTTTATCTACTTATATCTCAGCATTCGATCATTAATCGATAATTTTGGAATAATTGATAGTTTCATCAACGGAGTAAAATGTAATTCTGCTTGTATTCTTAATTAATGGAGTGACCTAACTAATCATATACCTCCATTTATAGTCTTGAACCATTAGGTTACCTAGTCATTTAGTCTTTCTAATATTTCAAGTCGTCCCTCTATAGATTATAAAGATTTATAGCAAGGGAAATCAATTTTAGCATACGTCGACCTGCCTATTTTATGGATAATAGCAGTTTCGGTCCCTCTGGCTATTGATAAATTCTAACTTAGTACTTGTGATATCTAACTAAGCACATTTGGTGTTGAATTAATTGAAGTGTTTTTTTTTTTTATCCTTTTAAGTAAGAAATATAATATATTTGAACTATTTTTGGAACTATATATAACTAAATATGTAGAGTATTATGACTTGTATTGTTAGTTAGTTAATCTGCATTTGTACTGATAGTGATAGTCTGTTAATAGTTTGTTAGTTAATGGTTAGTTAGCAGTTGTTAGTTAGGGTGACGGGGTGACATGGCAGAAGCCTATTGGGTAAATTAAGAGTTAGTTAGTGGAGCTTTGCATATAATCTTCTGCAGGATTGCTAACGTATGCAAGCACTCATCTTATCCAAATTGCTCTCTTCTTCTTCTTCTTCTTCTCTTTAGAAGCTTCCTCCATTAGAGGACTTGTCGAGCTTGGGACTCCAAGTGCAGATTAGCACTATTTTTGACATAGTATCAGAGCAGGAGCTGGTGATAATCTGTGCATGTTCATCAGTGTAATCTACAACATCCTCGAGTCTATCGATCCTTCATTTACTGAGTGATTTTTTGAAATTGAATTCTTCAATGGCAGAAACAACAATCTCCTATACACATCCACTGTACCTTGGTCCATCCGACACTCCTAGCATTGTTCTAATCCCTGTGAAGTTAACGAGATCAGAGAACTATGGTCTTTGGAGCAAGACGATGAAGATCGCATTATTGGGGAAGAGAAATCTAGGGTTTGTGACCGACACCTTCTCAAAGGAATCATGTGAGACAAAATTTCATGAACAGTGGGAAACGTGTAACGCAATTGTTCTCTCGTGGCTCATGAACACATTGTCGACAGAGCTCCTTAGTGGAATTGCGTATTCTTCAAATGCTCATTTGGTCTGGGAAGATCTAAGAGAACGATTTGACAAGGTCAATCGCATGAGGATTTTTCAGATTCACAGAGCTATTGCTACTTTATCTCAAGGAATAGACTCTGTCTCTACTTACTGCACCAAGTTCAAAGGTTTGTGGAATGAGTATGATGCCATGGTGCCTGCTTCTAAGTCGAGAGAGTATGTTGAACTCTTACAACAACAAAGGTTGCTACAATTTCTAAGTAGCCTAAATGACTCTTATAACCAAGCTAGGAGACAAATTTAGCTACAATCAAATGAGCCTTCTCTTAATCAGGCATACACTATGGTAATTGAAGATGAGTCTCAACACTCATCTTCTGGTTTGAATGAGAAAATTGATCTGATGGCAATGCAAGTAGACAGAGGTCAAGTTTACAGGGGAAAGAAGCCCTTTATGAAATGTGAGCATTGTGGGATTAGAGGTCACACAAAAAAAACTTCTATAAAATCATAGGATATCTTTAAGATTTTAAAGGAAAGAAGAAGTTTAATAATAGCAATTTTGGTGGACAGTCTCGAAGAGGTAATGGCAATTTTGGAGTATAGTTTGTAAATCAACAATTTACCAATGCTGTGAATAATGTATGTGAAAATGCTAGAAGTGCTAATGTCCAGTCCCAAAGTTCTTCAGCAAGTGCTGATTTACAGACTACTCTAGCTAGAAAAGGACTATACTTCACTGAGGATGAATACAAACAAATTCTAGGACTGCTAAGCAAAGAGAACATTGATGCCCATGCTAATATGGCAGGTATTTCTACTTTCTTAATGACTTGTAGCTTTGCAAATGAATGGATTGTCGCCTCAGGTGCTACACATCACATAGCAGCAACTGAAAACTTATTGAAAGGTGAAGCTAATACTAAGAAGGCCTCTAAGGATAATGTACATCTACCTATAAGAGATAAGGTTACAGTCTCGTGTGTTGGTGGATCTTGTTTATTTGGAACTGAGTCCATTAGTGATGTATTGTCCATACCTGACTTCAAGTTCAATTTGTTGCCAGTGTCCAAGTTAACCAGGCAACTCTCAGGTTCAGTCAATTTCTTCCCTGACTTTGTCTTGTTTCAGGTTCTTTACAGTGGCGGGGTGAAGGGGATTGGTAAGGAGAATGCTGGACTGTACATTTTGAGAGAAGCAATTGGCAAAAATAAGGCCGAGACTCAAAGGTTGGTTGTTGCAGTGATTGAAGAAGATTGCAGACTATGGAATATGAGGCTTGGACATTCCTCACCAACTGCGATGAAGAGTATAAACTTAGAAAGTGTTGTAAATAATGAAGTGTTGAATGAGTATCCTATTTGTCCACTAGCTAAGCAAGCTAGACTAGTATTTCCTACTAGCAATTCCATAACTGAATTTCCTTTTGCTCTTGTTCATATGGATCTTTGGGGCCCTTATAAAATTGCCACCCATGATAAGAAATGCTACTTCTTGATTATCGTATATGATTTCAGTTTTTATTCAGGGATTCATTTACTAGAGCTTAAATCAGAAGTCATTGTTACTATTAAGAAATTTCTCTTGACGATAATAATCAGTTTGGGACTATGGTGAAGATAATAAGATCTGACAATGGAACAAAAATTTTTAATTCTCAGTGTAAATCACTCTTCCAAGATTTAGGTGTAATACATCAGAGTAGTTGCATACATACTCCACAACAGAATGGTGTTGTGGAGAGATGTAACGATCCGATCGTTCGTTCTAAGAGTTATAGCTCGTTTCCCCCATTTCTGATTCTTTGTGTGTTGTTCAGCTGTGTTGAGTTGTATCGATTTGATAGGTTTGGGTCTGGAGTAATCTTGGAGGTCCGTGGTAGAATTAGGCTTGAATTGGCAAAAGTTAGAAATTTAGCAATTTTGGTCCGCTTTAAAAAATAGGTATCGAGGCCGGAATAGAATTCCTGAAGTTGGAGTAGGTTCGTAGTGTCATTTTTGACGTGTGTGCAAAATTTGAGGTCATTCGGATGTGGTTTGATAGGTTTTTGCGTCGTTGGCGAGTTTTGGAATTTTAGAAGTTCTTAGGCTTGAATCTGAGGTTGATTTGGTGTTTTGGTGTTGTTTTGGGTGTTCCGAAGGTTAGAGTAAGTTCGAGTAGTGATATATGACTTGTTGGAATTATTGGTTGAGGTCCCGAGGGCCTCAGGTGAGTTTCTGATAGGTTTGGTTCTTTAGGCATAAATGATATCATATTGAACAAATGAGCTCTCATTTCCTTTTTGATTGAATCATTAGATCTGTATCGTAATTACAGATCCGTATAAAAAAGAATCGTCGAATTTGGACATCGTATGAGGATTTTATGGTCATTTTACTAAGAATTAGGTTGCCAGATTTTTTTAGATTAATTACGAAATTGCCACTGACGGCGTATTTAAAATCTGCACTATTTGCAAATATTAAAACCTACATATCTCATTCATTATAAGGTTAAATTGAGTGATTCAAAAGCCTACATATCTCATTCATTATAAGTTTAAGTTGAGAGATTTCGCAAGGAATCCATTGGAGGCATAATGCACGAGTTTAGGGATAATTTGGCACGAGAAAAGAGGCAGAATAGCTGGCAGAAAAATATATAAAATAAGGGTTTGTTCATTCGGTCATATTTTGAATTGGGGAGCTTGGATTTGGGCGAATTTGGAGGCAATTTTCACCATAGGATTGGGGTAAGTGTTCTCTATTCGGTTTTGGTTATATTTCATGAATCCATCTTTGTTTTTGGGATTTGATTGATGATTTCAAAGTGAAATTGAGGGAGTTTGGGTTTGAGTTTTGGAGTGTTTTAAGTGAGGATTTGAGGGAACAAGTGGAGTCCAATTTTGATAAATTTTATATGGTTAGACTTGGGAGAGGACGAGGGTTTTGATTCTACAATTGTTGACTAGTTCCGAGACGTGGGCCCGGGGGCCGAGTTTTGGCCGATTTCGAATTTTTTGGCATATTTTGTTATTTTTATTGTGGAATTCGATTCATTAGAATATGTTTTAATCTGATTATGGTTATATTTGGAGCTTTTGGAGACCAAGTCCAGAGACGAGGGCATCCCGGAGTAGGATTTTACGCTGTTAAGGTAAGTAACAATTTTAACTCGGCTTTGAGGGTATAAACCGGGAGAATTTATATTATGTGACTATTTGGAGGTGATACCCATGCTAGGTGACGGGCGTGTGGGTGAACACCTCGAGGTATTGAGACTTGGTCCGCCCCGTGAGGCTTGGGGCCTAATAGCCATTATCTGTATTTATGTAGTTACTTGTTGTTGAACTTGTTTGTCTTCATGTTAGAGATCATGTTTAGGATTTATTCATGCTCACATTATTTGTACTCAGTCATAGAAATTATTGTACATGTGTACCTCAGACTCTATTATTTGCTAATATGATGTGATACTTGATGTGGGTTGTGTCCCCTTATTTGTTGATGATTGTGAGGCTAGTGAGGTACATGATTGAGTGAGACCGATGAACTGATTGTGAGGATATTAATACCATAGCGTGTGAGTTGTCCGCGTAGGACGTGAGTTGACTGTGCGGGTCCAGGTATTGATACCATAGCGCGCGAGTTATCCGCGTAGCACGTGAGTTGACCGTGCGGATCCAGGTATTGATATGATGGCCTGGTTGTGAGGATATTAATACCATAGTGTCTGAGCTATCTGGGTAGCATGTGAGCTGGCCGTGCGGGTCCAGGTTTTGATACCATAGCGCGTGAGTTGTCTGCGTAGCGCGTGAGCTGACCGTGCGGATCCAGGTATTGATATTATGACATGTGAGATGTACGTGCTTAGCGCTTGGGCTTTGGGAGCTCCTCTAGAGTCTGTACACACCCCTAGTGAGTGCAGAGTGTTGAGTGTTGAGTATTGAGTGTTGAGTTCTGAGTGCTGAGTGCGAGTGATGAGTGATGGAGTGACATTGCTGTGAGGCTGCATTTACTTTTGTTGTTGTTGCATTTATCTGTTAAAGTTCTTTGTGGCATTTACCAAGTTATGGAATGTACCTATTTATTTCTGTTTATTTTAAATTGTTAAAAATAAATAATTGGACTGTTTTACTTAGCTCGTCACTACTACTCAGTTCCTTAGTTATTTCTGTTACTAATGAGTCGGTTGTACTCATACTACACCCTGCACTTTATGTGCAGATCCGGGTGAGTTAGAGCGCGACGATCAGTGATTTCGGGCCGGATATCTTTGGATATTGCAAGGTAGCTGCCAGCATCCGCAGAACCTTGTTACTCCTTTCGTCATTTCTTTTTTTAGACTGTATTGACAGTTAGACAACTATATATCTTAGTTCATAGTTTTAGACTCTCATGACTTAGTGACATCCCGATGTTTGGGGCTTGTCTTCCGTAGTTTATATTATTTATAATTAGATTTAGTTGTCTATGAGAAATTCAAATGTTGGAAATGTTTTATTAAATTCTTATGATTAAATTTGTAGTAATATTTTGGAAATAGGCTTGCCTTGTATCACGATAGGCGCCATCACGACCATGGTTGGATTTTGGGTCGTGACAAGAGGAAATATAGACATACATTAGAGATAGCAAGAGCTTTAAAATTTCAGTCTAAAAAACCAATTAAGCACTGGAGCATTTGTGCTACAACTGATGTGTATTTAATTAATAGGCTACCATCTATATCCATCAAGGAAAGAGTCCCTATGAAATGTTGCACTCTAAGTTTGTGAGTAGGGATGTGATTTTCAAGGAATTAGAATTTCCTTTTGCGGAAAATTCAGACACAGAGCAATCATGGTTCCTTGACATGCCTGATAATGTACAAAGTTAGGATGTGCAAGAAGTGCAGGCACCTACTACAAGAACTCACACACCTGATACAGTTGACGACCTTGAACCTGAAGAATCAGTTACCGAAGGTACTGAACCTGAACAGGTAACAACATCACAGAAAGAGACAATGCAGGAGATGTCACCACAAGTAGCAGAAACAACACCAACACCACCACCAGTTGTCAGAAGATCTGCTAGGGAGTCCAAAGAGCCCATTTGGATGAAGGACTACATAGCACCAAACAAAGCTTCTAACATATTTCCTTTGGCAAACTATCTCTCCTATGATAATGTTACTCCAACTTACTGCAATTACTTGTCTAAATTTTTCAGCTTGGTGGAACAACAGACTTTCAGACAAGCAGCCAAAGACAGTAGATGGATTCAAGCTATGCAACAAGAAATCCAAGCTCTACAGGACAATCACGCTTGAGAAGTTGTTGATTTACCTGTAAGAAAGAACATTGTGGGCTCTAAATGGGTATATAATATCAAATATCATGCCAATGGAGAAGTTGAAAGGTTCAAGGCTAGGTTAGTTGCCAAGGGATACAGTCAGCAGGAGGGTCTTGACTATCATGACACTTTTTCCCATGTGGCCAAGATGGTCACAGTAAGGTCTATAATAGCACTAGCAGTGTCCAGAGGTTGGTATTTGTACCAAATGGATGTACACAATGCTTTCTTGCAAGGTGATCTCTGTGAGGAAGTGTACATGGAACTGCCTGAAGGTTTTAGGAGACAGGGGGAGCATAAGGTTTGCAAGTTACTCAAATCCCTATATGGGCTTAAGCAAGCCTCTAGGTAATGGAACATCAAATTGACAGAGGCATTTCTTGAAGCAGGATTTGCTCAGAGTAGTCATGACTATTCCTTATTCACCTTGAAGAAAAAGGGCGGCATAGTGGTCATTTTAGTATATGTGGATGATCTCCTCATTATAGGTAGTAATGCAGACTTGATTATTGAAGCCAAGCAGGTGCTCCATCAAAAATTCAAGCTAAAGAATTTAGGGGAACTCAAATACTTCTTGGGAATTGAGGTTCTTAGATCAAATTCTGGCATTATACTAAACCAAAGAAAACATGTCCTTGAGCTAATCTCTGATATGGGCTTCAGTGGAGCCAAACCTGCAGCCACTCCTATGGAAACCAATATGAAATTGACTACCGTGGAATATGACAAGGCCACTGGCATTATGAGAGATGTAACATTGCAGGATCCTACTTTGTACCAGAAGCTGATTGGCAAGCTTACGTATGCTACAATCACACGGCCAGACATAAGTTATGTTATCCAAACCTTGAGCCAATTCATGCAGCATCCTAAGAGATCACACCGAGAGTTGAGATACTTGAAGAATGCTTCAGGTCAAGGTGTGTGGCTGAAAGCTGAGGCTACTACTGAGTTAAGTTGTTAGTGTGATTCAGACTGGGCAGCATGCCCAAATACCCACAAATCAGTCACAGGATATGCCATTAAATTTGGAGAATCCTTGATATCTTGGAAGTCAAAAGCAGCAAACAGTGTCCATAAGTTCTGCTGAAGTTGAGTATAGAAGCATGGCTTCAGCTGTAGCAGAAGTGACTTGGTTACTTGGTTTGTTCCAGGAGCTCGGAGTGGCCATTCAGGCCCCAATTACAGTGTTTAGTGACAGCAAATCTACAATAATAGCAGTTAACCCCATCTTCCATGAGCGTACAAAGCATATAGAAATTGATTGTCATTTCATTCGAGACAAGATCAAAGATGGTGTTATCAAGACAGTCTATGTGAACACTCGAGACCAACTAGGTGTCTTGCTCACCAAAGGGTTATGTAAAGCTTCGCACCTGTATCTTCTAAGCAAGGTTGGTGCACTAAACATTTTGCACCCTTCAGCTTGAGGGGAAGTATTATGACTTGTATTGTTAGTTAGTTAATCTTCATTTGTACTGATAGTGATAGTCTGTTAATAGTTTGATAGTTAATGGTTAGTTAGCAGTTGTTAGTTAGGGTGATGGGGTGACGTGGCAGCGGCCTATTGGGTAAGTTAAGAGTTAGTTACTGGAGCTTCGTATATAATCTTCTGCAGGATTGCTAATGAATGCAAGCACTCATTTTATCCAAAATGCTCTCTTCTTCTTCTCTCTAGAAACTTCCTCCATTAGAGGACTTGTCGAACTTGAAACTCCAAGTGCAGATTAGCACTGCTTTTGACAAAGAAACAATATTATAAGCTTAACATAACATATGTGTATTTAAGTGATGGAACAATTGATAATTATGGTAAATTTGTGAATGTACACAAGTAAAGGGATCAAAAGTGTATGTTTTAATTAATTGAAGGTTAAATATAAGTCTCAATCAGATATTACAGGAACAAAAATAAGAAATTACCAATATTTGAGCGACAAAAACTGCTATTAGTTTAGTTGTAAAAATGCCTGTTGTGCCAATCTTCAATTTCACCTGTAGTCTCCAACCTTTCCATTTTCTTCAATAATAATTCAACTGTTGTAACAGCAAAAGAGAAAGAACAAGGACTATATCTGCGTTGCTCTATTAGTTAGTTTTGTGACTCGACAATTTCTTGAAGCCATTATGAGAAAACTCCAAAACTTTGAAACAAGGTTCTATTGTGATGAGGTCAATTTAATATCATTTTAATTTCTAAATTAATTATTTTCCTTTCACTAGATAGAAAAAGAATAGTACAAGATTGAACTTATCATTATTGTTGTTGTTGTTGTTGTTGTTGTTGTTGTTGTTGTTGTTGTTGTTGTTGTTGTTGTTGTTGTTGTTGTT
>ML396352.1:0-32500 GCA_005239525.1 Nicotiana knightiana | reverse complement strand
GAGTCTGTGTAGCATAGCTGGGACCACTTTGAGGACACGTCAAGAGGTTTTGGAAGTGGCGAGAATGGAAGTAGGGATAGGTAAAATGAGGAGAAGAAAAAGGCTGTGAAAAATGTGGTTGATGGCCATTTCAGGGCTTTAGTATACCGACAATCAAGATTGAAAACCTTGCCATCGACGAGAAAGATAAAAAAAGAGAGTTGGCTGGAGATTATTACATTCCTATCATGGGAAGCTGCTACGCTTCTGATAGAGAAGCCTCGCCTATTAATCCTTGGAGGTGCTGTAACGTTTCACGCAGAGTAAAAATTTGAATGTAAAAATTTATTAAAGTTGAAAAAATAGTAAATATATAAAATCATAACTTTAAAAATACAATGAGTTCAATACTAAAAACTTAAAAGTTGAACCTATTGAATTTAAATCCTGGATCCGCTTGTGCACTTTTGGAGCGTATAGCCTGCTCTGCACAAGAGTACATGTTGGCAAAGGACATATCACTTGTCTTAAATATCAAGAGGACATATTTGGTACGCCTAGGCAGAGTGGAAAGAAGACGTTACTTTATGGAATATATAGTAGGAGAAATTGTTTTTCAATTCAATTGTAGGCTACATTCCTGGTTATCCCATGTTAGCTGATTCAATTAGTGTAAGCGTAAGGAATATTTTATGAGCAGGTTAAGCCAAAAACACATAATTATTTATTTATTTATAATAAATGTGTGTTGGTAACAACAAAAGGGAAGAGTGTTGATAAAACAGAAAAGAGGATCAAATGATCTGTAACTCTTAAATCCTAATATTGCTGATCATTTGTTGTTACAAATTGCCACCAGTTCTTCCACCACTTCATCTAT
Source organism: Nicotiana knightiana (assembly GCA_005239525.1). Classification (NCBI taxonomy): domain Eukaryota; kingdom Viridiplantae; phylum Streptophyta; class Magnoliopsida; order Solanales; family Solanaceae; genus Nicotiana; species Nicotiana knightiana. The sequence continues at coordinate 31,641 of ML396352.1, read as the reverse complement.
CTCTTCATCCCCTTTCCCATTCATCTTCTCACTCAGTTCTCTAGCATTTTTCCTCACAACCCCGCCGATTTCATCCACTACCACCTTCCTTATCACGTTTGCGATCTCTTCACTTTGTAGATTCCCGTTCTCGTCCCTCATTGCTTCCATTCCAATCCCAATATATTGCACAAGCCTAGCATTCATCGGTTGGTCGACCTGCATTGCATGGCAATTATGGGCACACCAAACTTCATACTTTCCATCAATGAATTCCATCCACAGTGACTCACGAACCCTCCAATGCTCGAGTGTTGAAGAATTTTCGTTTGAGGAGCCCATCCTTCCAAAGTCATTCCTCTTTCTCCTACCCTTTCTGGTAATGCATCTTGAATAGTACTATTTTTTTCACCTTGTGGAAACCTAATAACCCAAATGAAGTTCACTTTGCTAAGCTCTAGCCCTTGAGCTACTGCATGTATTTCCTCCTTGGATAAAAAATACTCACTCCCAAATGAAACAAACACAGTTGAACCTTTATCTTTCTTGTCAAGCCATTGCGTGATCTCCTCATGGCCATCTTGGTCAATGGATTCTTGAACTAGTGCACCAACTGGTACTACTTTCTTGGAAACCAAACTTGAAAGATAATCCATATATTTCCCTTCAAAGTCTCTGCAAGTTTTCACCAGAATAGTATCACGTGATCGCCTAAGAGCCTCGTCGAATGGGAACTTCTTACCTGGTAATTGCTCAAGAGCTTTCTTTATAATAAGCATTTCATATTCGTGCAGGTAAATTTCAAGAAATGGGAACATTTCTCCTGGCTTATCATACATGTGGATGCCCAAAGCAATGACAGCTGCGCTAAAGTAAGGAACTGCACAGCAGGAATGTGCACAGAGGAGGCGCAATCAGCAGCCCACGGCAGATTAAAGTCATAAATGACCATGTCTGGATTTAGATTTTGTAATATTTTAGAAAATTTTGGAGTGCTCATTTCAAAAGCTTTCTTGAGGGTGGAAATGAGATGGGGTGGAAGGCCTTTGGTAGTGTGGTAATGAGGAGGAAGATCTGGCAAAGATGGAAGATGAAGCACAACTAATTCTATTGACTGAGAATACATCTCGGCGACTCTTTTCTTGACGGAGTTCAGATTTACAGGAGTGGAACACATGTAAATGTGTAAGTTTCTATTTGCAAGTTTCTTGGCTAGCTCTAGGAATGGATTTATGTGACCATGGGCTAGCCATGGTAACATAAGTACACTTATGGTGTTGTTCTTGGCCTCCATTAACAACTTTATCTCTCTCTCTCTCTCTGATGGTTTGAAGCAAATATGATGATGATCTGTCTGTAGTATTTGATAGACTTTTAAACTTATGATGTAAAATGAGGAATATATATTTTGTGTTGATATTTTTAAATATAAAAACGGTTTTTTTTTTGGCATAAATTAAAAAGAAAATAGAGTTAAAGGTACCAAGTACTCTATTTTGAAACAGAAGAAGTGTATTATTGAGACTCTTTTTTTCTCTCCTGTGAATATGAGTATGTGGATTCAAGGTACAAGTACTCTTTTGAACTTTCCAAATTGACGAGACAAGTGCCTGTCTTCATACCTAATTTGGAGGTCTTATTCTTGTCCTAGGCCAAACAGACAGACTTGTGTTTGTTTTAAAAAAATTGTTTTGGGTGATGTTTGGCACGAAGATGAAAATATATTTTGACATATATTTTCAAAATATATTTTTCAAATTTATTTTGGAAAAATAGGTGTGCTGGTTTTGGGATTTGAGATTTTGCCACAATATAAGTAAAATTTATGGCCAAACATGTGTTTGTCAAATAAAATCCAAATTTACTTTGACAAAATCTATAGCCAAACAAATCCTGAGTATCTTGATTAATTTATTGGTTGAGTCTATTGATGCGTATGTGATGTTGAATAAAGGGTCCACTGAGACCTAAAGGCTGCAATTACATATCGTGTGAGTTGAGTCACACTAGCTTTGTATATAATTTAAACTCATATCGATGTATTTACAAGTTTAAGATCCGCATAAGAATGGGTAGATAAAATCGTAAAAACAACATATGTATGTAATATTTTTTGTGAAAAAGTTTATTCGGGTAAAAGGAAATATATATATACACATGCGAGTATGACATCAATATTTATATTAATTGAATTGCAGATGAGATAACGAGTCTAACATATTTTAACGGCAATTTGCGGTTATTTAAGTTTTGAGTAATCGAGCTTTACTCTATAGTTGGTTTTAGGTAATACTGAAGAATGAAGTTACAATCACACAAGTGTTCGGTTTCAATTTTAAGTGGAGGAGATGGCAAGACGAATGGAATTGCTAATCAGTTTGTCCACTCATGCTAAAGGTGGAATTAAGTTGGCAAGTCGGCAGGGCAATAATACCAAGATAAAGATATTTTTTTTTATTATTATTTTATTTTATTTTATTATATAGAAAAGAGAAGTGGAGGTCGATCAAGGGCATCATGGTCATTTCAAATAGATTACTGCATTGTTTGCTTGTATACTAAGTTCAAAAGTGTGGTTGTGTGTTTTTACCTACGAAAAGAAAACTTAACTAAGGTGATCCTAAGCTAAGCTATTGAATTCTTCAGGTGGACCCTACTTTCCATTTAACCTTCATTATCTTTTTAAAATGCACTATTTGATTATTGTTATTAATATTTTTTCAATAAGTACTTTTAACTAAAAAAAAATATTTTTTTGGTAATTTTATAATTCAAGCGTTCATTTGATTAAAACTATGGTAACATACATTTATATATAATAATTGTATTATCTCCTTAAGAAATATTATTTCATTTGTTTATTTATGGACTATTTCACGTAAAGAAGATCTTTTAATAAAAAAGTTGGCGATAATTTATATTATTATAAATTGATACCATTTTATACAAATTCGCATTAACTTGCAATTTCAATTGAAATACTTTATAAAATTAGGAAAAAAATACTTAAGAATAAAATATAATTTCAAGTTTCTTTTTTATTATAGAATATTAATGTTCAAATTGTATAATAAGGAATCCTTCTCTAAAACATGATCCGAGAATAATCTAAATTAAATATTAAGAATATTAATTTGGGAACTTTTTTCTTTTAAAAATCATTATATATTAGGAAGCATGAGAAGTATCATTATGCAGGATAATCCCTCTATGATCGAAGTTAGGTGGGTACTTCCTCTATTTAATAAGAATTTAATATTATATAAATCTTAAAATACATAAATATACAGTTAGCTAATTTTGAGAAGGCTCGCTCAACAAATAATTATGGTGAAGAAAGTTGTATTATACCCCTAATAGTATGTCAATCATATCAAAAGAAACTAGAATAAACTATAATGCTTCAATATAAGGCCAATTCAATATAAATTATTCAGATATGTCATTAAACTATAATAAAATATAATTTTTCTTGTTAAAAAATCTTAATAATTAAAAATAACGATTATTATTTCAAAGCAACACCTTTTCGTCAACTATTTGGGAATAAAATTAATAATCCAAATTTAAATTAGTATAAAAAGAAAAAAATAATACATTAACACAACTGAAAATACTAAAAGAGGGCGCTCTTCCCCACCCATGCTCTCGATGCATGTTAGCTAAACCTACGCCCCTGTGAATTGGCCATGGCAAGTGGACGAGGTCGAGGGAGAGGAAGACCACAAACGCTTCCTACTAACCCTGTCAAGAATCCAAGAGCAACGAAGACAACAACTACGACCTAAACACAGGAGCAGACCCCCCCCTCCTGTAATGTCTTAATTGCATTCCACCGTGGGGGTGAGGCGAGCTGTTCTGGAGCTGCAAAAATTTTTGAATCTTAGAGTCATTCCAATGGAGAATCAGGCAGATATGTCTGGAAAGGAAAAAATGCAACTAGAACCATTTAAGGAGAACCCAATTGAGCCAGATCAAGTAAATACTGAAATTGGGCCGACACCGGCACCGAAGACCTGGGTTAACCTATTTTCTGGTAACCGGAGTGCTGGAAATGGTATGGACCTCTCTTATATCCCTCCTACTATAGTTAATGGTGAATTAGTTGTGCAATTAGAAAAAAGAAGAGGTTGAGAAAGAAATTAAAAAATGGAGTAGTGCATTGATTGTGTATGTATTTAAAAATTACCCAGGCAACAATTTATGAAGAAGTGTGTTAAGCAAACATGGAACAAGGTGAATGATCATGAGATTTTCCTACTTGAAGAGGGTTATTATGTAGTAAAATTCCACTCCAAGGAGCGTATGAAAGAAATTCTCTATGTTGGGCCCTATTCCATTAACAACAGATCCTTGATCTTAAAACCATGGACACCTGAATTTGACCTACATGATGAGTTCCTATCTGAGATCCCGCTATGGGTGAGTTTCCCTAAACTCCCTATGATTTGTTGGAGCTACAATTCTTTGAGCAAGATTGCTATTGAAATTGGTACCCCCTTGCATGCGGATGAATGTACAGCTAAACAATCCGGATATCCTTTGCAAGATTGTTGATCCGAGCTAATGTTACTAAAACTCTGCCTGATGAGATATTTGTAAGTGATCCATATGCATAATGGTTCCAACAAGCTGTTATTTATGATTGGATGCCTGAATTTATGAGAAATGTCAAAAAAATGGCCATATCTTATTGCCACAACCGAAACTAAAGAACAACAATTTGGATCTCCAAGGAGAAGAAGAAGAAGGGCTGCAAGAGTTCAACATCCCAATCAGCAGCAAGGGCCCGAACCTAACAAATTTGCACAAATTTGGAGAGAAAAAGAGGTTGACCAGCATGCTAAGCTAAATGACACTACTGAATTACACATGTCTGGTGACAAGCCCCAATAGAGGAGATTGTTCAACTAATCACTAGTCTAGGAACTCATCCCCATAGCCCCTAAAACCATACTAAATATGATCAAGTGACAGGGCATCGCACAAACCAATTCAGTCAATCTCCCACACCTGTAAAGAGGAGTGGTACTAGCTAATTGAGTACATGGGTCACACGAGCGATGAACTTGCAAAACCAGGCTCCTCAGACTACTACTAATATTGCTACTACAGTAATGAAAAGCCCTACTCTAGAGGGCAATAAAGAATTTCCAGAGCTAATTGCAGCTTCATCTTGGAAGAGTTTAAGGGCTCAAAGAATTGGGGAACATGTGATAACTAATCCACCACCTACTAGCAGTGGAGGAACTCTATTTCTCAATGACTTGGTATAGAATGTTAGGGTGCTCAATAAGAGATACAAGCAAAAGGATCTGAAATGTTATATGTAGCAAAATCATATTCAGTTAGCTGGCTTGCTTGAAACAAGAGTTAAAGAGTCTAAATCTAGAAAAAATGATACTAGTGTTATACCTGGATGGAGATGCACCACAATTATCATGATGCAGTAAATGGTATGATATGGCTAATGTGGGACAATACTATCTTTTCAGTAGATGTATTACAAACTGAGGCTCCATTCATTCATTGTATGGTTAAGGGGAGATTGGATGGTTTTGAATGTGTTTTGACCATAGTCTATGGGTATAATACCATGGAACAGAGGAAATCTCTTTGGAGCTCACTCAATGCTATGGCACATACCTATTCCAAGCCTTGGGTAGTAGGTGGAGACTTTAATGCTATGTTGTATCCCAATGACAGACTATTTGGCAACCCTATTTTCTCAGTTGAAATTAGAGATTTCTTAGAGTATATTAAGGATGTGAATTTAACTGAACTACCATGGAAAGGTCAATACTACACATGCTAAAATATGAAATAAGGAGGAGACATAATATGTAGTATACTGGACAGGGTATTTAGGAATGATAACTGAATGATGAACTAGGGACATATACGCATTGAATATGATAACCCCAATTTCTCTGATCTTGCACCTATGCTACTCAACATTAAGAAATCTAAATGGACCCCACCATTTAGATTCTTTAGTGTTTGGGCGACCATGGGGATTTTGAGAAGGTTGTCAAGAGTGTTTGACATAATCATTTTCCTGGTAATAGGATGCAGAGAATCTAGCTAAAATTGAAGGCCCTTAGACCTGGATTCAAGATTCTCAATGCTGTAGAATTCAAGAAGATTACTCACCCAAATTTGAGTTACATAAAATTCAGGAGAAGATAGCTATGAATTACTCAGATCACCTAATGAGGCAAGAAAACAACACTCTAATGGCTTTAGAAAAGTTATCACTTATTGAAGAAAGTGTTATGAAGTAAAAATCAAGAGCTAAATGGATCCAACATGGAGATTCTAATACAAAATACTTTTCAGCAGTTGTGAAAGAAAGGAGCAACAAGAAACACATCATAGAACCCAACTCTATCACAAATATCAAGTTGAATTATCCTAAGGACATAAAGGAAGAAATAATTAACTTCTATAAAGGCTTGATGGGTATTGTTGCACACACCCATCAAGCGGTTAATAGAATTATTCTGTAAAAAGAGCCCAGGCTAACACATAGTCAGCAAATGACATTGTATGCAGATGTTACTGAGAAGGAAATAATAGAGAGTTTGTGGTCCGTAGGTGATGATAAAACCCCGAGGTTGATGGTTTTGATGGCTAATTCTTTAAGAAATCATGGCCAATAATCAAGGATGATGTATGCACAACAGTGAAAGAGTTTTTCTCTACTGGTAAACTGTGTAGAGACATTAATTGCAAAACCATTACACCCCAAGACATCTAGCCCTGATATAATGAGAGAATTCAGACCAGTTGCATGTTGCACTGTCATTTACAAGATAATATCTAAGATCTTGGCTACAATAATCCAAAGAGTCATTGCTTCTTTCATTTGTGATGTACAGGCTGGTTTCATCCCAGGTAGAAGAATTGTTGATAATGTTATTGTAGCACATAAACTTGTGAAAGCATATTGTAGAAAACATATCTCATCGATATGTATGCTTAAGATAGACTTGAAGAAAGCCTATGACTCAGTGGAGTGTATTTATCTTAAGAAAGTTATGGAGAGTCTAGGCTTCCCTGAGAAGTTCACCAAAGGGTTCTAAAGTGTGTTCAAACTGTGAAATATTCTATAATCATCAATGGTGAAACATCTGCCCCATTTGATGCTGCTAAGGGGCTTCGACAAGGCGACCCAATGTATCATTTTTGGCTTTCCATAGCTATGGAGTACCTTAGTAGAACCTTACTGTTTTAAAGGATAATAAGGAGTTCAAGTACCACCCTAGATATGTTAAACTAGGAAACACTCACCTTAGTTTTACTTAAGATCTACTTCTCTTTGCTAGAGGTGATTTTCCATCTATTACTCTTATCCAGCAGTGCTTTTCTGAGTTTTCTACTACCTCTGGTCTTCAAGAAACCATGGATAAAAGCTCAGTTTACTTTGGAGGTGTGGCTCAAAGAGAAAGAGAGCAGATTTTTCACAAGCTGGGCTTGATCAAGGGGAACTTCCCTTTAGATACTTGGGAGTACCCCTTCTCTACTATGTAACTCTCCCTACTGCAGTGGAAACCACTCATAGATAAGATGGTTTCTAGAATATCTAATTGTACATCACAAAAAACTTATCCTATGCTAGGAGGATTCAACTAGTAAGGACTGTAATGTTTGGCATCCAAGCATACAAGGCCCGATTATTCCTCATTCCTGCTAAGGTAAATAAGGCAATTGAGGCATATTGTAGAAGCTATATTTGGTTGGGTACTAACACTATTACTATGAGGGCCTTAGTAACATGGAATAAGATGTGTACACCCAAATGTAGTGTAACGACCAGAACGATTATTTTGAGCATTTGCACTTCGCTCGGTAGTGATCACACCCAACTATGACTTATAAAAAGGACAAAACGGTCGCTGCGAATATAATCCGATTTAAGTCCGGAATCGAATCCACTGGGACTAACCTATTCGCTACAACTCTTAATAATGCTAATAACAAACTCAGACAATTTTCAGATGCAAGATTTTTATCAATAAATAGTGGAATTTATTTAGCTAAAGTAAAATGATAATAAAACTAACAATAATCAAGAATAAAGATGAATTCAAGGGTAGGAAGATCTAGGGTATTGATTTTCCCAATTGCAGGATTAATTCTTAACTCTTAAGCTACAATCTCGCTGTAATACTCTATGAGGATTATGAGTTATGGGCTATCGTAATCATCTCTCGATCAATTACGATAATTTACTAGAAGAATTCTTTCGAACTACTCTAGCTAATAATTAATGCAACTTAGAATTATCCCACCAAAGCTTCGTTATTTCTAAACCCACTTTTAAATTCAAGTAACTAATCTCTTCAATTACTCAAAAATAGTGTTGTTCAACAACAATCTAACCAAGTATTCTTTCTCAAGTAACACAAGGCAATTAGACACGATTAATCAAGGGCCCATTCAATTAATCACAATACAAAACGTAGTTGAACAATGATAGAACAAACATGGCTCAATTCTATCAGAAAGAGTTAAAAACTTGATCCAACAATTGGTTCCATCAACCCTAGACTAAATATTTAGCTACTCATACTAAAATAAAATAAATCAATAATATGGTTCATGATTCACGATTAATAGTAAAAAGAATAAGAAAGCAAAACTCTAAAGATAGCTTGATCTCCTCTCACTTGTTCTTGCCTCCAATTGAGTCTAAAACAAGCTTAAACCGACTTTTGGGCGAGTTTTGGGCTCTTATAGGTATAGGTTAATTGCCCAGGAATTTACACTTTAGCCCCTAAATTCTTCCGCTGTTAAATCCTCGGCCGCGGTCGTTCACTATCTTTCTATTTTGCGCCGCGTTCCATCGCATCGCGGACCTGGTTTTCACTATTTTCTTTTCCTTTTCTTGTTCTTTTTCATCCAGGCTATCATTGATTGGCCTTGTATGTACATAATTGACTCCAAAACGCTCTTCATCTTCCTCCTAGCTCGGAGTGGCTGGTGCACAACATAAAAATCTCAATTAGAGAATTTTGTTATCTTTTATCATTTAAACATCAATAAAGCATGGTTAATTTTGAGTATAAATAGCGTCTACATTGCATAATATAGACTACTATCAACACCCCACACTTAAACCGTTGCTCGTCCTCGAACAACAAAACTACACTCCACGGGCCTAACTTCGCTGGGCAACTACCTTACTGTAACATCCACACCTCAAGCGTGGACTCTCTCTCTAGCCGTGCAATGTCCCTAACCGGCTCACTTACTCTAAGTCAGAGGTCCAAACTTACCCCCTTTTATGAGTCAAGTGTCTACTCACCACAAAAGAGACTTATGTCATAATTAATACAATTCGGACACACTGAGGACTTCAAATAAACGAAATTCGCTCACCCTCAGAAAGAACATTATTGTGCCACAGAAAATGCACCATATGCTTGCCCGTAGTGTACTACTCTACTAATCGAGCTCATTCAGTCTAGGATTCATTAGGACTTTATTTGGATATAATGTAGGTTGCGGGTCGGGTAGGATACATTTGGATATAATAATGACTACACCTCCCTATGCACTTTAATACATCTATTTCAACATTTAAGCCCATACTTATGTCAAACCACCATTCCACCTTTACATCAATATGTCATACCCCCTACTTCTTTAAGCACAATTATCTCAAAAGCCACCACCATCAAAGACTTATTCTTTACACAATACAACTCTCTTTTTTTTCTTTTTTCCAGTTTAGGTGGCTTTTAGTATTAATTTTCAACACCGTGCACCTTTATTATTTCCTCAGTTCCATTCAAAAGCCCAACCAACCACCCAACACTTTAACTTTTACATATTTCATTACAACTCAAGTGCTTATAGAGGTGATAAGGTTCAAATAGATGGACAATTCAAAAATTGGGTAAGGCTTGTAATGTGGTTGCCAAAGAAAATAGGATTACAGGCTCAAAGGGGTTAACTATGGTATATAACAATTAGGTGGGTAGAACATGTATAGATATGGTTAAACAAAGAACTACCTATATCACTTCCTAGACCACATAAGACTACTATTTCTCTTTGCAAACACACAGGGCAAGTTCTAGGCGTTAAATGTTAGCACAGAATACACAAAGCCTCACTCACACATGACACATGACTCAATTCAAGTTGGATCATCAGAGCTCAGGGTAATTAAGCGAAATCAAGAACACACATTTTAAGGCTTTCTCACTAGAGTCAACTAATGAGCCTAAGTGTCACACTAAAGTAGTCTATATTCAATTCTTTCCTCGCCCATAAGTTCCTAACTAAAAATGAAAAAAATTAACTACACCCGGTTCAAATAAAAACCCTTGGAAAAGAATCGTGGTTTAAAGAAAAACCAAGGGGGAGTTGATACACTACTAAAAAACCAAAATCTTTTTGTTTTTTTTGTTTGACTTTAGTCCCTTAAGAAACCCGTCGAGTGGTGTCCATCGTTGGGCCAAGTCGAAGTTAACTTAACAACTAAACTACTAAAAACATACACATCATTCCCCACCCCACACTTAAAAAATTGGCATGTCCCCATGTCAAATAAATTAAAGCAGAGTAAGGTAAGGGGACTTCCCTGGTACTCAGTCCTGATCGGAGACAGTGCCAGGATCGAGGCGACAAACTCGTCCTAGGGCCCTCAGCTAACCCATAATAATTTTCTCAGACTTTTCACTTTGAGTAGCTAGAGCATCAACTCTAGTACCCAAGTCCGTGACCGAAGTGCACAGCCCAGCCATATCCTGCTCCAGAGCTGTCAGACGGGTACTCCGACGGGCTTGAGATGGGCCTGCCTCATCAAAAATCTGCACCTGTTGGGGTGATGCATGCATTGCCTTCTCCTGACCGTCATCATCATCATCATCATCATCATCATCATTATCCAACTCATCCGAGATGTCTCTTTGAGAAGCTCTAGGTGCCACCGGGTCTTTCCCGATGGTTACTTTGGTTGCGCTGAACACAACCTCCTTTGGCATCAACCTATCCATGTTGGGGTTCTCAGGAACTCTTGCCGCTCTGCACAATTTGGTGGCCAGATAAGGAAAGTAGAATCCATACTTCTTTTTTGTTGAGCGGATGAACATTTATTCCTGGATAAGCCGGGTCACATCGAAATCATGACCATTCATAAAACACCATATCGATGTTTCCCTAGGTCCATTGACATCAGTGGTGTTGCTTGATGGCAGCAGACGACTGTTGATAACGGTCAGCCAACACTTTGACTCCCAAGTGAGGGAGGATGAGTTCAGGGTGCACAAAGGTTTAACCCATATTAAGTCCTTTCCTGGAACACAGATGGTTTGGATGAAGAAGTTCCAAGTGACATGCCTTTTCTGGTATGTCTGGTAAAAATCTTCAACCCCTTCGAAGGCTGGCAACCTGTACACTTGTCGGATGGCCTCGCGTGAAGCATCCACTCTGGTTTGGCACACCGTGACAACCCAATTCTCATGCTCCGGGCAATTTGCATAAAATTCTCTAACCAGCATCATATTGCCATCCTCCGGCTCCTCAAAGAAGATTTTGAGCCGACGCTGCAACGATTCCCGGTACATGTTTGGTCTTTCTACCTGAAGAGCTACCCTGTCAATGGCCCTTTCGGCCACATGCTTCTTTTTCTCCTTCACACTAAATATCTCCTGGGATTATCTGGACACAAACCGCCTACTGTCAAACTGGCTCGAGCTAGCCTGTGCCCGACCTCTAGAAGGACCTTCCGGTCCACTTGCCGAGGATCTAGTGGCCCGTCTCTTCCTGGATAGATTCATGATACCTGAAAAAACAAGTGCCACTATTAGTAAGGGTGTGAATTATGTGAACCCAGGGCGGTTACTCAAACTTCACCCGCCCCATGGTCACTATATCATTTACAGCTCATTGGGGCAAATCAACAAACACCTAGTGTGCATATGACTACAATTTAGCACAAATAACCCTATAGAGTTACAAATCATCCCAAATCAACTACAATGGCCTCACACACCTACCTCTACCACAATCTACCTATAACACGAGAGACTCATGATTTTACCTCCCTATTCTATACTAAAAATAAGACAAATTTACTTAAAAATTTCTACAAAAATCTGAAAATAAACTACAAAAGAGAAAAGAAACAAATTAAGAAAAAGAAGAGAGAAATCATGAACTTACTTGATATTCTTGCACGATGGAGGTGATATCTTGTTAATGGAAGAAGAGGAAGAAGGAGAGCTTTTGGTGATATGAGGAGGATGGTAGGAAAAATGGGGCGTGTGTTAGGGATTTTGAGGTAGGAGAGGGAGAGATAAATTAGGAGAAGGATAAAGGGAATGGGTAAAGTGTGTCTCTCTGTGTGTGTGTGTGTGGGGGGGGGGGGGTTAGGTTAAGAGGGGTTTAGAAAAAGAAAAGAAAATAAAAAAATAAAAAAATAAAGGCTTACCTGATGTATTACCCCGACTGCGCCCAACTCCACGGTCTCGTCTGTGGTCGCGGACGCTGGGCAGCAACCCTCTTAATTACCGTGTCAAGGTCTGCGGTCGCGATGACCAAAATAGTGGCCTACGCGATCTTCGCGCCCAAGGCCGCGGTTGGGACCATGGTCGTGGTCGTGGTTCGACACTCTGTAATTTTTTTATGTTTTCTTCAATTTTTACCTCTCCGAGGTTAGCTTTTGACCCCGACTCCTCCCGATGTGCACAAATCTTTCCCTGCACAATAATAGCCTGTTTAGTATCATTCACATCAAATACAACAACAAAACAAAATAAAAACAAAAGAAGATCATGGGTTACCTCCCAAGAAGCACTTGATTTAACGTCGCGGCACGACGAATTACAACAAACCATGGGTTACCTGCCAGTAAGTGCCTGATTTAACATCACGGCAAGACGCATGCTCTAATCATCACTCTTCATTCGTGTATTGGGGCTCTTCCAAAGTTATTATCGCTCTATCCCCTTTTTCTTCGGCCATTCCAAGGTAATGTTTCAACCTCTGCCTATTCACCGTAAACTTATTTTTCCCATCTTTTGATTCAATCTCCACGGCTTCACTTGAGAACATTTTCACCACTCTGAAGGGTCGTGACCATCGGGACTTCAACTTACCCGAAAACAACCTCAATCTTGAGTTATATAGCAACACTAAATCTCCGGGTTTGAAGTTCCGATCCAAGATGTGCTTATCATGCATCAGTTTCATCCTTTCTTTGTATAGTCTAGCACTCTCGAATGCCTGGAACCTGAATTCCTAAAGCTCATGCAACCCAGTGACTCTGTTGGTGCCCGATGTCTCCATATCTAAATTCAGCTGCCGCAGTGCCCGCAGTGCTTTATGTTCGAGCTCTACCAGAAGGTGGCATGCCTTTCCAAAAAACCAACTTGTATGGTGACATGCCAATTGGAGTTTTGAAGGTTGTGCGTTATACCCACAATGCATCATCCAGCTTCTTCACCCAATCGGTCCTTGTTGCATTCACTGTTTTTGTAAGGACACTTTTAATCTCCCTATTGGACACTTCAACTTGCCCGCTTGTTTGTGGGTGGTACGGTGAGGCTACCTTATGGTGAACTTCATAGTTCTCCAACCGGCGTATGAACGATCTATTGCAGAAATGGGAGCCACCATCACTGATTATAGCTCTTGGGGTGCCAAAACGTGTGAATATGTTTTTCTTTAGGAAACCTGTCACCCCTTTTGCATCATTAGTTGGGATATCTACCGCGTCAACCCACTTGGAGACATAGTCAACTACAACCAATATATATTTGTTATCGTATGAGCTGACGAATGGCCCCATGAAGTCGATCCCCCACATGTAAAACACCTCCACCTCTTGAATTTTGGTCATTTGCATCTCATGACGGCGGGATATGTTGCTTGTCCTTTGGGATTCATCACAGCTTTTGACCCAAGCATGGGAATCCTTGAACAGTGTAGGCCAATAAAATCCCGATTCCAACACCTTTGCTGTTGTCCGGATTCTTCCAAAGTGTCCACCATATGGTGAAGTATGGCAAGCCTGTAAAACAGAAGGTTAATCTTGCTCGAAGATACACCTCCAGATCATGTTATCAACACATATCTTAAACAGTAGAGGTTCATCCCAGTAATAAACACGACAATCACGGAAGAAATTTTTCTTTTGAATTGAGGAGAGGTCATAATGTACAATACCACTTGCTAAGTAATTAGCAATATCAGCATACCATGGTGCCTCCTCCATTGTCACAACAAGTAACTGCTCACCCGGAAATGTCTCAGTGATATCTTCAACGTCCATTCTCTTTTCTGCTCCTTCCAACCTCGAGAGGTGGTCTTCCACTTGGTTGTCCGTCCCCTTTCTGTCATGGATTTCCAGGTCAAATTCTTGTAGCAACAGAACCCAACAAATCAAGCATGGCTTTGAGTCCTTCTTTGCTATCAAGTACCTAATTGCTTCATGGTCAGTATAAATAATAATTCTTAAGCCAATTAAGTACGACCTGAATTTGTCTAAGTAAAACACTACAACGAGCATTTCCTTTTCCGTGACAGTGTAGTTCAGCTGTGCACCACTAAGCGTCCTACTTGCGTAGTAAATCGGGTGCATCATCTTATCCTTGCACTGCCCCAAAACTGCTCCTATAGCATAATCACTGTCGTCGCAACAATTATGGGTGCAGTCACCAATCTCTTCTTCAGCTCCTCAAATGCTAATTGCTATCATCAAAAAACACAAAGGGTTGGTCTTTTTCAAGCAGCTTACATAAGGGGTTATAAATCTTAGAAAAATCCTTAATGAACCGCCTATAGAATCCAGCATGCCCAAGGAAAATTCTCACTGCCTTTACCGAAGTGGGTGCTGGAAGCTTCTCAATCACATCAACTTTGGCATGGTCGGCTTCAATTCCCTTTTTGGACACTCTATGCCCCAACACTATTCCTTCTTGTACCATGAAATGGCACTTCTCCCAATTCAGCACAAATTTTTCTCAACACATCTTTTGAGCACTCTTCTTAGGTTGTGAAGACAATCTTCGAATGAATCCCCCACTATGAAGAAATCAACCATAAACACCTCCATAATATCCTTAACCATGTCAGTAAAAATGGCTAACATGCACCGTTAGAATGTGGTCGGTGCGTTGCAAAGTCCAAAGGGCATTCTCCGAAAGGCAAATATGCCATACGGACATGTGAATAACATTTTCTCTCTATATTCTAGGGCTATTGAGATATGATTATACCCCGAGTATCCGTCCAAGAAACATAAATAGGATCGCAGCTAACTTGCCCAACATGTGGTCAATGCAGGGCAAGGGGAAATGGTCCTTTCGGGTAGCTGCGTTTAGTTTCCGATAGTCCATGCAAATCCACCACCCTGTGACTGTACGAGTTGAGATCAAATCGTTCTTTTCATTTTGTACGACCGTCATTCCTCCATTTTTTTGGCACACACTGGACAGGCTGACCCAATTGCTATTAGAGATGGGGAAGACGATGAACGCATCCAACCACTTGATCACTTCCTTCTTTATTAGTTCCTTCATATTTGGGTTCAGACATATTTGATGTTCCCTGGAAGTTTTGTGCTTCTCTTCCAGAAGAATCTTATGCATGCAGAAGGCTGGGCTGATACCTTTTATGTCTGTCATGTTCCATCCAATGGCAATCTTGCATTCTTGTAATACCTGCAATACCTGCAATAATTGTTCTACATGCGCATCTAGCAAACCAGATGATATAATAACATGCATAGAATTGGGGCCCAAGAAAGCATACCTGAGTAGGCTGGAAGAGATTTCAAGTCCAGCTGTGGTGGTTCCTCTGTTGATGGCTTTGCAGGTGGTGTCACTCTCTCTTCTAAACTTAAGGGCTCAAACTGAGGTTTTCTTTTATAGAATCCTTGACCCTCGAGGGACATGACCCACTATGCCAACCCTTCACCATCCATTTCTTCTAAATTTGTCAAGCAGGATCCCAATGGATCTTTGTCATTAAGGGTCTCATCCTCTTGCAGTATCACATCCACAACCTCCACTAGTGAGCAGTTTGCATATTCACTGGGTCTCCTCATGGATTGTTGAACGTTGAATATTACTTCTTCATTTTTCAATCTCATTTTTAGTTCTATCAATCAACGCTCTCCCAGTGGCTAATAATGGCCTTCCCAAAATGATGGGTATCTCCTCATCTACCTGGAAGTCCAGAATAACAAAGTCTGCAGGGAATACAAATTTTCCCACTTGCACCAGCACATCATCAAGAATTCCTGTCGGTCTTTTAACCGTGCGATCATCCAGTTGCAGAAGCATTGAGGTCAGCCTGGCTCTGCCAAAACCCAGTTTTTTATAGATTGCCAAGGGCATCAAGTTTATGTTGGCTCCAAGTCAAACAATGATTTTGCAAAAGCATAACTCCCAATAGTACACGGAATAGTGAAGCTACCTGGATCAGACATCTTTTGGGCCATAGATCTTGTCACTACTGCACTGCAGGTCTGTGTCAGAGTTACAGTAGACAAGTCCTGGAAGTCAAGTTTCCGCGACATCAGTTCCTTCATCATCTTTGCATATCCTGGCATTTCCCTCAAAGCATCCATCAGGGGAATATTCAATTGAATCTGGCGAAGCATCTCCATGAATTTCCTGTATTGATCATGATGTTTTAGACGTCAATACCACACAAGAAGATAGGTTAGTTTGTGTGGTATCCAATTTTTCGAGTGTTGTCTCTCTAGAAGAACCTGGTTCTTCTTGGTGTTCCAACTTCTACTGTTGCAGAATAATAAAAGCAGTAACTAGCCTCTAGCTAATTTCTACAAGCTACAAGTTAACTCTAACTTGAACAATGTGTACCTATTACAATTGCTTATATGAAAGCTGAAAAGATACAATATTAAATCGCCTACTACAACCAACTAGACTCAATGACAAACATATGGAACAGGTTCTTCTAGCTGGTCTGTAGCCTTTGTATCGCACAGTAATTCTGATTACAAAATCTCTGGGAATTTCTCTTTCAGATCTTGATTCACTTCTGCACTTGTGCGTTCTTCATTCAAGCAAGAATACTTCAATTGTTTATAGAGTTAGTTGTTGAGTTTGTCGTTCAATTTTGGTACACTTCTTCCTCGGAGAAAAAGTTCGTATTAAACTCAACTTCCTTCCTTCGTTATTGTCCTTGATGAATTCAATTTCTATTCTCTTATCAATTTGTAACATTTTCGCATTAAGAGACACTCTCCTCGTTCATTGATACTTCACAATCGCATTCATCTCCTATGTATATACGGTTCATGTGCCAACGAGTCAGGTCAAGTATGTATGCTCTGATGGACCTGGTTCAACTGGTCAGCTATTTGTCAATCTTCAAAACTATGCAATGACTTGGGTCAACAAATTCCCCCTTTTTGATGATGACAAACTCTGTGCTTCTCCCTATATACACTTCAAACACTTTGTATGTTTTTTAAGCATTTATCATAGAGAAACCAGGTTCATTATTAGGTTATAAATATCACTTGAAATATAAAAGCACATGTCTTCCCCCTTTTGGAATCATCGAAAAGTTTACAAAATGATAAACTTACCAGTGTTGTTAACTATTACTCATGGCCATTAAGGCAACTGCAGGTGCAAACATGATTAATCATCATAAGAAACCAATAAATGTAAGCTATCTAAGAAATTGAGACAAGTGAATAACAAAACAGCAAAAATTCATTGATTAGGAACGAACATCAAACACCATACAAAAAACACAGCCATAACCATAAGCAAGACAAAATAAAAACAACAGAAACAGAACAACTGGTCAAAGAGGGGTTTTGGTAGCTCTGGACAGCCTACAGATGAGAAGGTGCAGAGGAGGTTGTGGTCTTGGTTTGTAGAAGAGAAGGCATCTGGTTAAGAACACCTTCGTTCTTTTCTTTCTCTTTTGCTAATTCAGCACTGAGAGCATCCCGCTCAGCTTCAACCTCAATCAAACGAGATTTCAAACGAAGGATCTCCATATCCTTTATCTCGCTTTCCTGCACCAGAGTTTTGACTTTGCTGTTGACATGCTGCTTCCTAGATGAACCAGGTTCATCTGCAGGAACATTGACATTATAATCGCAAGTCAGCAAAGTATTCTTCCCAAAATAGTCCTTGGCAGTAGCCATCTCAGCCTTTTTCACAGGAACATCAAAATGAGCAAGCACAACTGTCAGAATAAAGCCATATGGGATTGCATGTGCTTTTGTTCCATTCACAACTCTGTCCAAGAGTTGGATGATGAAGGCTGGCCAGTTGATCTTCTTTCCCCTATACAAACACTCCATTAAGGTCAGATCCATATAGTTGGTTATGTGCCTTCTTTCTTGTCTTGGCAGGAAGAACTTGATGACAAACTCGAAGAACAACTTGTGTTCTGGCTTCATTTCACCTTTGTAGACTGGCCTGGGTTCAATTTCCCTTTCATTGTCACTGAAGAATCTGGTAATGTTGATCATTGAGGACATCCCATCTAAACTAGGACATTGTTGCTTCGTGTAATCTTCGTAGCCCTCAGCAGGAATGTGCAGAATTTCTCCCAGCTCTTTAGCATCAAAGGAGAACTCCACCAGTTCAGCTCTAGCCAACCTTTCTTCTATGTGAAGGACCATGTTCTTCCACCCCTGAACATCCAGTGTGTCCAGCAGGTATTGCATCCCAGGTTCCTCGGGATCCTTCAACAACTTTCCCTTCAGAATTGTTCTTTTGCCAAACAAGGTGATTCTGTTAGTCACCTCACCAACTTCCCCCTCATCTTCTCCACTCCACTCTTTATCATCATCTTTCTCAATGACCTTCACTTTTCTATCCTTGGACCTGGTCCTTTTAACAGTTCTTGTAGGTGTGGCAGACACTATAGCTGACTTCTTTGAAGAAGCCTTAGCCCTTTTTGATTTTGGTGCCTCAACCACAACAGGAGCAGTCTGCTCCTCATGATGGACCATGTCTATCGTATCCTCTTCAACCACAACAGTCTCCACAGGCTCTCCTACTTTAGCCGTTCCCTTTGCAGATCTCTTTTTCTTGCTCTCTAGCAGAGCCTTTTCAAACATTTCTTCTTCCTCTCTCACAACACTACGTGTAGCACGCACCTTAGGAACATGAACTTCAACAGCTATAGAAGCTTTCCTCTTCTTAGAAGGAATTGGGGTAGTAGCCTTCTTGGACTTCTGAGTCCTCCTTTTCTTGGGATTATAGGACTCCCCTAGTTTCCTTAGCATGTCAGCCAACATCTCGTCTCCAGATGAAACAGGTTCATCTGCTCCTTTCTTCAAGCTTGCTAAACCTGCCGCTGCTTCCTCGACTACACTTCCCCCTAACTCTGTGACATGTTCTCCAACCTTCTCAGGAATGGGACCACAGATAGCCAATGTGGTACCATCTTCCCCAAATTCCTCTCCCTCAAGAAATTTACCTTTTCCCAATTTTCTTTGCCTACTCGGCACTTCAACATCAACTACCGACCCAACCAGAACAAACTTGTTCTCAGCATTAACAAATTCAGAAATAGCATCAAGATTACCTTGTTCAGAGTTTGATGAACCAGGTGTATCATCCTTGTTGGACGATTTAAAAGATTCACTTGATGATTCAGAATTATTTTCCTTTTCAGCCTGCAAAATTGCCTCCAAGAATCTTGCATGGGACCCAGAAGCCACTTATTTTCTGGCAAGAACCTTTATACGACGACCACGGGGGGTTGGGTTAGGATTAGATATAGGTTCTGGAATAGGAGGGTTTTCAGGGGTTGAGGTTCTTTATAAAGATTGAGAATTGTATATAGACGGAGAATTTGAATTTAATTCATAAAGACCTCTATCATAATCACGATTTGGCGATGAAGAAGAAGTAGGTGGTGGTGAAGTCATGATTACTAGTGTTGTTTAGGAAGAAAAGAAAAGTGATCAGTTTTGGGTTCGAGAAAAGTGAGATGAACTTGGCTCGACGGTTACTTTATGAAGAAAAGAGTAATGATGACCCTTATATAAGATATGGCTATTAATTATACAACAAGAAGAATATTTATTCAAGTGGGAGTCTAATAGTTGTAGGAGTGTCATTGATTAGACAATTAAGAGTTCCCTACCTCTAGGCTAATTGAGTACTGATGGGACTCCTTGGAACGGGTTCATTTAGGGATTGGTACAAAGAATTTGAAATGAACCAAATATAGATAGAATCCTGCTCGTGTGTGACTATGGAGAACAGTCCCTTATTCTGCAACAGATGCAGCATGTTGTTGGTGATCTGGAATGTCTCCGCTTGTATCTGAGGCACCGCATGGCGATGGCCAGGTTGTCAGCAGTTGGTTGTGCCCAGTCATAAAGAGCAGCTTCTAGCACAAGAGGTTCCACCACTCCATTATTCGGATCAACTCGGTTGTTCCGATTGTTTGCATCGACGTCATCCACGTTGTCTATTTCAATTTCGAGTTGGTGTTTTTGTTGTGACTGTTTGTTCTTCTTGTTGGCACGGTTTAATGCCCTGAATGTTTTCTCGGGTTCTGAGAGTCCTTCGAAAAGTTCACCAGTCCGCGAAGAGCTTCTAGGCATACACCTGAGTCACAAGAGAGTTCAACGTGAGAATTTCAATGGAAAAGTTTATAACACCGTAGAAAATTGGTCTAAACAAAAAAAATCCTAGAAATTCTTCCAAATTGTAATAAATAGCACTGTTAGTTCCCCGGCAACGGTGCTAAAATTTGATCACACCCAACTATGCCTTATAAAAGGGACAAAGCGATCGCTGCAAATAATCTGGTTTAAGTCCGGAATCAAATCCACAGGGAACTAACCTATTCGCTAAAACTCTTAATAATGCTAGTAACAAGCTCATACAATTTCTGGATGCAAGATTTTTATCAATAAACAGTGGAATTTATTTAGCTAAATTAAAATGATAATAAAACTAACAATAATCAAGAATAAAGATGAATTCAAGGGTAGAAAGATCTAGGGTATTGATTTCCCCAATTGTCGGATTAATTCTTAACTCTTAAGCTACAATCTCAATGTAATACTCTATGAGGATTATGAGTTATGGGCTATCGTAATCACCCCTCGATCAATTACAATAATTTACTATAAGCATTCTTCCGAACTACTCTAGCTAATAATTTATGCAACTCAGAATTATCCCACCAAAGGTTCGTTATTTCTAAACCCGCTTTTAAATTCAAGTAATTAATCTCTTCAATTACCCAAAAGTGGTGTTGTTCAACAACAATCTAACCAAGTATTTTTTCTCAAGCAACACAAGGAAATTAGACACGATTAATCAAGGGCTCATTCAATTAATCACAATATAAAACGTAGTTGAACAATCATAGAACAAACACGGATCGATTCTATCAGAACATAGTTAAAAAATTCATCCAACAATTGGTTCCATCAACCCTAGAATAACTTTTAGCTACTCATACTAAAATAAAACAAAGCAATAATATGGTTCATGATTCATAATTAATGGTAAAAAGAAGAAGAAATAAAAACTCTAAATATGGTTTGATCTCCCCTCCCTTGTTCTTGCCTCCAATTGAGTCTTAAACAAGCTTAAACTGACTTTTGGGCGAGTTTTGGGCTTTTATAGGTTTAGGTTAATTGCCCAGAAATTTACACTTTAGCCCCTGAATTCTTCCGCTATTAAATCCTCGACCGCGGTCGAGGTCTCAACAGCGGACTCGACCGCGGTCGTTCATCTTTTTATTTTGCGTCGCGTTCCATCGCGTCGCAGACGTGGTTTTCACTGTTTTCTTTGCCTTTTCTTGTTATTTTTCATCCGGGTTATCATTTATTGGCCTTGTATGTACATAATTGACTCCAAAACGCTCTTCATCTTCCTCCTAGCTCGGAGTGGTTGGTGCACAACATAAAAATCTCAATTAGAGCATTTTGTTATCTTTTATCATTTAAAAATCAATAAAGCATGGTTAATTTTGAGTATAAATAACGTCTACATTGCATAATATAAGCTACTATCAACACCCCACACTTTCGTTGTTAAATCCTCAACCGCGGTCGTTCACTATCTTTCTGTTTTGCGCCACGTTCCATCGCGCCCAGGTCCGCGGTCGCGGACCTGGTTTTCACTGTTTTCTTTGCCTTTTCTTGCTCTTTTTTCATCCGGGCTATCATTGATTGGCCTTGTATATATATATATATATAATTGACTCCAAAATTCTCTTCATCTTCCTCCTAGCTCGGAATGGCTGGTGCACAACATAAAAATATCAATTAGAGCATTTTGTTATCTTTTATCATTTAACCATCAATAAAGCATAGTTAATTTAGAGTATAAATAGTGTCTACATTGCATAATATAGGCGACTATCAGGTAGTTCATGGGCATGAGTAGCTCCGTATGATATATTATGACTTATGTGAATCGTCGGTTTTGATTTTTCAGGTTATTCAGAATTGATTTGGAAGAAAGGTTCTCAATTAGGAAGCTTTAAATTGGAAGAGTTGAGCATTTGACTTTTTAGTAGTTGACCTCGTATTGAATTTTTGATGATTCCGTTATCTCCGTTGGGTTATTTTGGACATAAGAGCGCGTCCGAATTGTGATTTGGAAGTTTGTAGTAGAATTTGGCTCGAAATGGTGAAAGTTGAAATTTTAGAAAGTTTGACCATGAGTGGACTTTTTGATATCCGGGTCGGATTTTGATTTCCGAAAGTTAGAGCAGGTCTGTAATGTCAAATGTGACTTGTGTGCAAAATTTGAGGTCAATCGGACGTGATTTGATAAGTTTTTGCATCGGTTGTGGAAGTTTGAAGTTTTAAGTTTGAAGTTTGAAGCTCATTGATTTCGAATTGAGGTGTGATTTGTCACCTTGATGTTGTTATGTGTGTTTTGAGGCCTTGATTAGGTCCGGATTATGTTATGGGACTTGTTGGTATGTTTGGATGGGGTCCCGAGGTTTCATATTAATTTCGGGCTATTCTCCTTCATTTGGCCATTGTTATGTTCTTCTGGTTTCTGGTGTCTCGGTCCTTTATCGCGTGCGCGTGGCAAGTGTCGCGAACGCGTAGTGTATTTTGATGGCAGTAGAATTTCTTCATTGTTTTCGCAAATATTGGTCCTCATTCGCGCAGAGTTGGGGCAAGTCTTCTTCGCGTTCGCGTATGAGGGACCGCGGACGTGTACGGTTGAGCTGTGAGCTGGAGCCAGAGTCCTTCTTCATCGCGTTCGCGAAGGTCTGAACCAGTTGTGAGTCGTGTTCACGAGGTGTTTACCGCGAACCCGAAGTGTATTATGGTGGCAGATTATTTTGTTCATCGTGAACGTGATGGTATTTCCATGTCGCGAAAGAGGATGCTTGGGCAGAAGTATAAAATACTTAATTTCGAGGGTTTCAATAATTTTTACATTTTTTGGAGCTATGGAGATCGGATTGAGGCGATTCTTGAAATAATTTTCACCATATGAATTGGGGTAAGTGTTGTCTACTTGGTTTTAGTTATATTTCATGAATCTATCTTCGTTTGTGGTAATGGATTTTCAATTTTAAAGAGGAAATTGTGAGTTTTGGCATAACGTTTCATAATATGAATTTTTGAGTTTTCAACATCGATTTGGAGTCGGAATTGAGTGAACTAGAATAGCTGGACTCGTAATTTAATGGGTTGTCGGATTTTGTGAGTTTTGTGGGGTTTCGAGGCGCGGGCCCGGGTGTGATTTTTGACTAGTTTTGGGTTTTGATTAAGGATTCGATCTTTATCATTTAGAATTGTTTTCATGGGATTTATTTGATGTATTTGAGTTTCTTTTGGCTAGTTTTGAGCCGTTCGGAGGTCACTACACACGTGATGGTATCTTTGGAGTATCGCTTAGCTTGCTCGATATTGGTATTGGCTTGTTCGAGGTAAGTAACACTTCTAAACTTAGTGCTGACGGTATGAAACTCTGAAATACGTGTTATGTGATTGGTATTGAGGTGACACACATGCTAGGTGACGGGCGTGTGGGCGTGCACCATGTGAATTGGGACTCTGTTATTTCCATGGCACTGTATAGTAGTCCTATTTTTTTAATATCTGTGTTTTCACCATGCGATAAAATAAATGAGTTGTCAATCATGCTAGATACCATGTTTATGCTTTATGCTGATACTGTTGGGACCCATAGTGGTCGTTTCTTGCTTTCACTTTACTGATTTCATTGATATTTCGTACTCAGTCATATTCATGCATTCATATCATATCTCAATCTCAGTTGTTATTTATTGAAACATCATATCATTGTTGTCGGGCTAGTTTCATGACATTGTGAGCCCGTGAGTGATACTGGAAAGATTGATGACTCAGTGAGGCTGGGGGCCTGTTTGTGAGGATATTGATACTATAGCACGTGAATTGTCCGTGCAGATCCAACTATTGACACTATAGCACGTGAGTTGTCCATGCGGATCTAGATATTGATATTATAGCACGTGAGTTGTCCGTGCAGATTATAGCGCTTGGGCTGTAAGAGCCTCTCCAGAGTCTGTACACCCCCAATGAGCGCGCTTGATTATATTGAGGGGTGGATCTTCCCTGGACACGGATCTTGTCCGAAGCATTTATATACCTGGGGATGGATCTTACCCACGGGCTGGATTTGCCCTACTCAGTACTGAGTGACTGTCAGTCAGTTGATGTGTGTGTGTGTGTATGTATGTATGTATGTATGTATATATATTCCGAGATGGATCTTCCCTGGGCTAGATTGGCCATATACAGTACTGAGGGATTGGGAATGATGAGTGGAAAGTATGAGGCCGTGAGATTGAGTGCTCTGAGAGTGTGAGTACATGAGTTCATCTCTGAGATACATGGCATTGACATGCACACATGACATCCAGGCATAGAGATGCATTTCCCTCATGATGTACGGTATCACGTCATTCATGAATTTTTCACACATATTGATATGTGGGCATAGAGGGGTATTTCACACTTGCTATCTGGAAAAAAAATGAAACATCTTATTTATTGTGGAAAGGATTTTTGTAAAAACTATAGTTTTCAGACTATCTCATATTTTTTGACAATTTCGGTAAAGGATTTGGTTTTCACTAGTATATTTAAAAAGCGAAACTATTTTCGGTAATTATGAATAAGCTGGGAATTTTAAATTCCGAGTTACTTCTTTTATTACATGCCTTGCATTGTTATGAACTGCTGTTGGTTATTGGTGTTGGACCCGACCTCTGTTCTAGCTCGTCACTGCTTTCAACCTAAGGTTAGGTTTGTTACTTACGAGTACATAGGGCCGGTTGTGCTCATACTACACTTCTGCACCTTGCGTTCAGATGTTGGCTGATGATGTTGTTGTGTTCGATGGGAGCTGGATTTGAAGATGTACCTGTGTTCCGGTTGTAGTTGCCTCTTGTTCATGGTAGCCTTAGGTCTATAAAACTCTATTTATATATTTTTCAATGAGATGATGTATTTACTTCATTTTGGTTTTGTAAACTCTATTCTTAGAAGCTCGTGATTTGTACTACCAGTCCTTGGGAAATGTATTAAATTCAGAAAGTTCCTTTTGTTTAATTGTCTTATTAATATTATTGGGATTGGATAGTTATTAGTTGGCTTACCTAGCGGGTTGGATTAGGTGCCATCACGACTAGTGGATTTGGGGTTGTGACATGTAGTGGGGGGCTCAATCTCATTGACTTGCTCTAGTGGAATAAAGCCGCAATGGCTAAAACCTATTGGGACCTCACACACAAGCAGGATACAATGTGGATTAAATGGGTTCACATGTTTTATATAAAAGGGACAACCAATTGAGCATATGACCATACCAAAACAATCAAGCTGGATGCTAAGGAAGATCCTTGAAGCAAGGGTGGCTGTGCAGCTGAATCAGCTCACAGTGAAGGCAGGGAGAAGTATGATAAGACAATTGTACTTGCAATTACTTGACACTCAAAACAGAGTTCCTTGGAAGAGATTTATGTACAGGAATGATGCCAGACCCATAGCCATTCTTACCATGTGTCTACATTTCCATGGAAGACTACTTACCAATGACATGCTCCTCAGATAGAGTATGCACATTGAACCTGAATGTGTCTTAGGCCAGGATCATTTAGAAACGAAAGATCATCTTTTTGTGGAATGTAACGACCCGGTCGGCCATTTTGAGAATTTAAGTCTCGTTAGGTGGCATTAGGTCTTGAGAATATTCGTATTATATGTATTGACTTGCTTGTGTGGTTGAATTCAGTCACCGGATGATTCAGAGTCAAATCGGAAGAGGGATTCAAGTTTTGGAAGCTTAAGCGGTTAGAGTTTACCAGAATTTGACTTTTGTGTAAACGGCTCCGGAATGGGTTTTGAATTATTTCAACAGCTTCATATGGTGATTTTGGATGTAGGCGTGCATTCTAATTTGGATTTGGAGGTCTGTAGGGTGATTTGAAGCATTTCGGCGGAAGTTGGAAAATCTTGAAGTTTGGAAGGTGGAGAGGTTTGACCAATAGTTGACTTTAGTGATATCGGGGTCGGAATGCGATTTCGAGAGCTGTAGCAGCTCCGTTATGTCATTCGGGACTTGCATGCAAAAGTTGACATCATTCCAGGTTGATTTGATAGATTTCAGCACGAGTATTTGAAGTTGGAAGATTTGAAAGTTCATAAGTTTGATTCTTGGTGCGATTCGTAGTTTCGACGTTGTTTAATGTGATTTGAGACCCCAAGAGATTCCCTGTTAGGTTATAGAAATTGTTTGTGTATTTAGACGGGGTCACGGGGGCCTCGGGTGTGTTTCGGATGGGCTACGGGTCAATTCCTTCTATTTTCGGATTGCTGGTTTCTGGTGTCTGATGTTCTTCTTCAAGGTCGCGAAGAGCCTTTCGCGTTCGCGAAGTTTTCTGCTGACTCGCCTCATTTTCCTTCTTTGTGTTCGCGTAGTATGCCTCGCGATTGCATAGCTCTGCACATCCCCTTCTTCGCGTTCACGCGTTCACCTACATGCTTGCCTAAGTTCCTCTCCCCTGTTCTTCGTGTTCGTGTCCCTTCACTTGCGTTCGTGAAGGGTCTTCTTGGCAGTCTCATTTTTCTTCTTCGTGAACACGATCCTTTCTCCGCGTTCACAATGCATAAAGACCAGGGCAGCATAATATATTTCTCAAATCCAGGGTTAGGCCATTTTTATCATATCTTGACTTGTAGAGCTCGGTTTTGAGCGATTCTTTGTGGGTTTTTCAAGAAAATCGATTAGGTAAATGTTCTTTACCTAGAATTTATTAAGTTTTATGATTTTATCTTTATTTTTATTAGTTAATTTGTGTTTTGAGTTGAGGAAAATTGAGGTTTTTGAAGAAAAATTTTAAAATGAAAAATCATGATTTGAGGGATGAAATAGTATCGGAAATTGATAATTTTAGTATGGTTGAATTTGTATCGGAACGGGTGTTCTAGTTTTTTGAAATTTGTCAGGTTCCGAGGTGCGGGCCCGGGGGTCGAATTTTAGATTTTGATAAAGATTTGGGTCGATTTTTAGATTTTGATAAAGATTGAGTCTTTATGATCCGAAATAGTTTCTTATGAGTTTTATTTGTGCCATGAAGTTATTTTGGTAAGATATTAGCCGTCCAGAGGTCATTTCACCTGAGAAGTTTATTTTAGAGTATTGGTTTATCTTCTTTAAGGTAAGGGTCTTGCCTAACTTTGTGTGGGGGAAACTACCCCTTAGGAATTGAGTAAATTGTGTTATCTTATGTGAAAGCCGTGTACGCAAGGTGACAAGTGGGTACACGGTACATTTGACCGGCTTACATTGTCTAGTGTCTTTCCATGCCTTTAATTGAATTGTCATAACATATGGTATCTCGTTGTTAGTCTACTCTTACATGCTTTATCTGATGCTATTAGCATCTACTATACTCCTTACTCTTTATTTGGCCTTATATGCCTTAGTTGAAGTTATTGCCTTCATTATTGTCTTGTTACCGCTTAATTGTTGAGTTTCTTCTATGTCTTATACTTATATGCTACCTGTCCTAATTTTTGTGATTGCATACTTAGTTATCACATACCTTACCTGCCCTGTCATTTTTGTAAAGATTGTTGTGTTCCTTTGAGTTTTATGTGGTCCCTTTGTTGTTGTGTACTAATAACCCTTGATTGAAGAAATTCTTATAAATGGAGTTACTGAATTGTTGTTGTTGATTCATATTATTGTAAGAGGGATCGGTTTGCACGTCGCGACAGGTGAAATAAGGGAGGTGGTGAAATAAGGGAGGATATTTATATTGTGATATTGATATTGTACGGTAGGATCAGGTTCCACGCCGCAATAGGTGAAATAAGGGTGAATTATGATATTGATATTATATGGTGGGATCGGGTTGCGCGCTGCAATATATTTTATTTATTAGCATGATATTGATATTGTACGGTGGGATTGGGTTGCACGCCGCAACAAGTGAAATAAGGGTGAATTGATATGGTGGAATAAGGGTGAATTTTGATATTGATATTATATGGTGGGATCGGGTTGCGCGCCGCAACATATTTTGTGTTTTGTATTCCCTGTTTTGTTGAATTGGTTTCGGTTCTTTCATACGAGATTCTGAGAATTTGTACTCCCGGTTCTTTACTGTTTTTCCGATGATTGAGTTATCGTCGTTGACTTATTGCCTTGCCGTCATTTGCTGAGTTCTTTTTCCTAATACTATTATTCTGGTAAATCGATTTTCTAGGTGAATTTACTACGTTGAGTCATTGCCTCATGTCCTGCTAAGTTGTTAGTAATATAGTTATTTTAAATAAAATGACTAATATCATGCTGCCTTTTGTGACTTTCAGGTTAAAGCCCGTCATTTATTTCGATACTTACAATTTCTAATATTTTACTTCAATTGATTTCTCAACTTAATCTCCTTGGCACGTCTGAGGTTTTTATTTTACTTAAAAAGGAATTTCTAATATATTGTAATTTAATAAATTCTACATTAAATCAAGTAGTTTATCCGATGTTGTATTTATTTGAAAAGGTTATTCTCATTACCCAAATGATTTCCAAAATAAATTAAGTTTCTCATTGATTTCCTACTTGGTTCGGAAGCTGTAGTTTTGCTTTTCGGTATATACATAAAGTCACTTGAACATCCTAATTAGCATTTGTCGCGGATACTATGTACTGAGTAGCACGTGGATCTTTTCGTGCGAAGTGAGATGAAAAATGTAGGCACAAGGTGCCATATATATTAAAGGTCTGGAAGTTGTGATTTATGATATGAGATTTCGAGAAGTGGGATTATTGAAATTGTGTATTAGAAATGACTTGATTAGTTGAGTTGACATCGTTTTCCCTACCCAAGTACATTTATACTTCATTCTACCCCAACTATGTTGTTGTTTAATTACTTGGTTATTTCTCGTTGCCATTCATGTTTCCCTTATCGTCTCTACTGTTTGTAATCTGATTTCTGTTTGCTATTGGCATTTCTTTAATATTCCTTTCTTGTTAGTTTTATGTCATATCCTGCATAGGTTTAGAGGTTCAGTGAGTGTCTTGATCTGGCCTCGTCACTACTCTACCAAGGTTAGGCTTGATACTTACTGGGTACCACCGTGGTGTACTCATGCTATACTTCTGCACTTTTTTTTTTGTGCAGAACCAGTTACTTCGGATCGAGTCAGTTTTCAGCCTTATGCTTAATGTGGCTGGAGACTTCAAGGTATAATTGTCGGGCGTTCGCAGGCTTCGAAGTCACCTTCTATTGTATTTATTTTCATCATTTCCTTCTATTATGGGACAATGATGTATTCATTATTTAAATGTACTCCTAGAAAAGCTTATGATTTGTACTACCAGTTTTGGGATATCGTATCATGCTGAGACTATTGGATTATTTAGAATTTCTGGTTCATGTTCAATAGTTGTTTAGTAGAATCTATTATCTTTTCGGTATGTGTTAGTCTTACCTAGTTTTAGAGACCAGGTTCCATCACGACTCCTTCGGAGGGATTTTGGGTCGTGACATGGAATTTGTGTTTGCACGAAACCTATGGAACATATTGCTACAATGGCTGAAAGGCCAAGCATATATAACAACAAATTGGGAACATCACTTAGTATGGGCTCAAGAATGCTAAAGGGAGATCTCAAGCAGCTCATAATTTTAAGATGTGCAATGCTGAATGTGTCCATGCTATTTGGCTCGAAAGGAAATAATGTATTTTTGAAAAGCGGAGCAAAAGAATGAAGGCCGTAGCTAAGGAAATTGCCTATATGTGCAACCTCAGAGCAACAGCTGATATCAGAAGAATATTACAACTTTGTCCATACTAGCAATATAGAATTGGAAAATTTTGGTGTCTATAAGAAATCTGTAAAAGTTGCATGGGGTGCCCTATTTCGTCGCTTCTTTTTAACCTGTAGCCGCTTTATTTTTCTATTTGCACCCGTACCCGTTTTTTTGTTAAAAGCCTTTTAAAAAGACAATGTTGCCCTTCTTTATTAAAAGACTACTTTCTCTCCAAGTATACGCCAGTCCTCTACTGTCTCTGTCTCTCTCTCCCATTCTTCGCATTTTTTATTCAAACAGTTTTCATGCTGAAGTTTTTACAAATGAACTAAATAACTTCAACATCTTCTGTTGAAGTTTTTTAAAAAGCTTTATGACAAAACTAATGAGTCCAGGACAAAACTTCAGCTAATTTAGTGCTGAAGTTTTTACAAATTAACTAAACAACTTCACCATCTTCTGCTGAATTTTTTGAAAAAGCTTTACAACATAACTATTGAATCCAGTACAAAACTTCAGCATATTTAGTGCTGAATTATTAGCAAATGAATTAAAAAACTTCAGCAACTTCTGCTGAAGTTTTTGAAAAAGCTTTATGACAAAACTAATTAATCCAGGACAAAACTTCAGCTTATTTAGTGTCGAAGTTTTTACAAATTTACTAAAAAATTTAGCATCTTCTGTTGAAATTTTTGAAAAAGTTTTACGACAAAATTATTGAATCCAGGACAAAACTTCAGCATATTTAGTGCTGAAGTATTAGCAAATGAACTAAAAAACTTCAGCAACTTCTGCTGAAGTTTTTGAAAAAGCTCATGACAAAAACTTCAGCATCTTTTGGTAGTTAATTTCTCCTATTCAGCTAGTTTTTCCTGAAATTTTTAAAAATGAACTAAACAACTTTAGCATCTGAAGTTTTCGGAAAAACTCATGAAAAAACTATAGAACGCATGGCATAATTTCAGCATATTTTAGTAATGAAGTCTTAGCAAATGAACTAGAAAACTTCAGCTTGTTTAGACGTTCAAGAAAAATACTTCAGCATTTTTGGTGAAATTTTAGCGAATTTTGTTTAGCAAATAAATCAAAAACTTCAGCATGTTATGCAGTACAAAACTTCAGCATATTTGAATTTTTAGCTTTGACGTTAAATTAGGTTTAACGTGAAGAATCTTCTGCTTTACTTTAGAATTCAATGTGAAACAAATTTAGAATGCAAATTCATTCGTCAGTGAAATCTATCAGTGAAAAATTCATGTTTCATCCGTCAAACAACTTCATGCAAGTGTGAATTGTCACACCTCCTTTTTACACTACCCCGTAAGGGGGTACGAGAGTTTTTCCACTTAAAGTGACATTATTCGAAATGGGAATGTTTTATTTTTATTAGAGTCG
>ML396350.1:2598-14819 GCA_005239525.1 Nicotiana knightiana | reverse complement strand
CCCCCCCCCCCCTGTCCGTCTCTCTCACATCTCTCTAAACACCAAAACCTAGCCGCCACCCTCCGCCTTCCGGAAATCACCTCCGGCGGCGGAGCTTCATCCAATCCAGACAAAATTCTTACCTGACAATCACCATCGTCCCCTCTATCACCTCCAGTTGCTAGTTTCCCTAAAAACCAATCAATTTGCGTAAAATTCAGATATAAGAATCTGAAAACCCTAAAATTACTCCCCAACGGACTTAGAGACACTCAATGGCTCAGACCTTCACGGGTCGATTGCTCTTGACTAGGGCAATTGATTCATGAGGGTTTGATTCATTTTCAAACCCTACCAGGGTCCGGCCAAGGTCCGGCAACTTCCTTTTTCCGGCCAAACCCATCAAGGGGTATTTTCCCCACCTTTTTTTCTCTTCTTCTGTTTGTTTTTTCTTTTGTGGTTATATGTGATCTCGTTTTACTGAAATTATGAATAGGGTTGTATAATCACCCCTGTCTTAGGCTGGTTTTCTTGTTCGATTACTACCTGTGTTTGTTTAGTCATGTTTCTTTGTGATTAATCTAGGTTCTTTTAGCAATCATGTGGTTGTTCTTGTCTCGTGTGTTTGAATCCACACAGTAGTTTAATTGTGTTTTCATTATGTGAGTCTTGATTAATCAATTTAGGAATTCTTGTGGTAAATGATTCTGGATCTTATTCTTTTTTAAGACCAAATCTCAAGTCATTTCTTTTTTTTTCTTTCTCTCCTTTTGTTTTCTTCATCCATCCTTGCTCATTGTTTGACTGTTACTATCCTACTCCAGATTGACTTAGAAGAATCTAAAATAACTATTTTGTTTAATCTTGATTAGAACAGTGATACCCTATATTGCAATTTGAATTAGATGATTAAACTGAATCTAAATAATAATTAGAACAGTGTTATCATGTTATTATGATTAGAAATGTGGTCAAATTTACCTATCTAGATAATAATTTGGAATTGTTTGTATGCCGATTAAACTGAAATTTGATCTCCGCCTTGCTTTCCTTTGATTGTTGATTCTATTTAGTGTTAAGTGAATATCAATTTAGGGTTCCTTCCTAATTATGTCATGCAGAAGAGCTATTAGCTCTTTTATGATTATTACTAGTTAGTCTGAACCAGTGCAGTGCCATGAATTAACTTAGTTCAAATCCTAAACTCAAGGCGGCCCTAATCAGTGATAACCTCCTAAAATACACTTGTTTAACTAGGTTAACCTAGTCTAACAGTCTCTTGAACAACTAACTAAGTCCTAAATCTGCCTAAGGTAATTAATTTAGGACTAATTAACTAAAACAAATCATTTAACCTACGCTTGATAATTAGTTAAGTTTCTGATTTTAGGTAAATGAGTTGACTTAATTAAACTAAATTAGTTAACTTAATTTAAGGAGTCAAAACTAATTGGTTTACTTTAATTAATTGACTTAAACATAAGTAAGTAGTATGAAACTAACTCTAGGCATTTAATCAATTAAATGTTAATTAATTAACTCAACCTTAGTTAAGAACAACTAGTTGTCATCTAAAGGGCATAACTAGTGTCAGTTAACTATAGTTAATGATAACCTAAGTAAGTCACCCTGGTTACCTAATGGTAAATATAGGGGCTTCAAAGGGGTACATGAGGAAATATATATTAGGAAATCAGATTCTTAAGGATAAAAAGGTCTTTTCTAAAGTAGGAAAGTTCTAGAAGAGGGGCAGCTGTCCCAAAGATAAGAATAACAGTTGCCCTATGTACTATTTCAGCCTTTTGGGATGAGGAATATGCCAGAGCATATCCCATCCTTGAACTCCCTATAAATAGACTTTCTTTCTACATATTCTGGACTTTTTTTTTTTTTAAACAAAAAAGGCCCCTATTGAAAATCTGGATACAGAAATTTCATATACACACACACAGTAAAAATCCTATACAAAAAGAACACTGGATTAGGTATAGAAATATCTGAAAAAATCTAGTTTTCTTCAGTCTTGGTATTCTTGAACTTGGGTGGTAGCTGACTGGTTTTTCTTGGTTTTTAAGAGTTTATCTGGTTGAAATCTGTTTTCTTGCTGGTCTTGCTTCAATTTCTGGATTTCCAAGCTCTCACTGTCTGGGTTTCTCTACTGCTGGTTCTATTTTCCTGTTAGTTGCTGTGTTGATCTCCAGTTTTTAGCATTTGACCTTTATTTTGTTAAATTTCTGTTGCTTTTACTCTTAAAAAGGTATGTATTAACTCATCTTTTCTTAATAAAATTTCTTGAACTGGAATCTTCTTCTTCTCCTCCTTGCTTTAAACTAGTTGTCATTGATGAATGAGGTTATCCCTTTTGCTTTATGTAAATATGACTGTATATGTGTTTATTAGCATATTAATGAACCTGTGAATGTGATAAATATTGTTTTGTTGTTGGTATTTCTTTGCTGAAATATTCTGTATATTTCAGACCAAATGTATATAAATATGGTAAATATTCATAGTTCCATACTAAAAAATAAGGTTTCACTAAGGTGTAGAATCTGACCTTCTTTATGGTCAGGTTCTCCCTATAAGTGTGCAGAAAATATGCTTTCAATTGAGTCTCTTTGGTCAATAAAGAGATTCAACAAGCAAATATCTACATAGGTTAGTATTAGCACTAGGGTATATGAATTTGATTAGTGGTCAAATTCACCCCACGATAGTGCACAAAAAATAGTATAAATGGCTGAAATTTACCCTACAAAGGGTATAAAGTAGGTAGTCAAGAAGGCCTTTAGAGCAAAGAATCCGAGCCCATAAATGGCCTGATTCATTCTCTAAAAAGCCAAGAGCAGTCAAAGTATTCGAATGAATACTTGCTGAAATATAGATATGACTGTAAGGGTAAAAAAGGGTGGCATCATTAGATTGAATCTTACCCCTTCCATGGTTAGATTCTTTTCAGCAAATGCACAAAGTTTCCGCTTTGGTATCATAAAATCTCACATCAATAGAGTTAAGTCTGACCCCCGTCATGGTCAGATTTGCTCTAATAGATGTATTATACATCTATATTGAGATGATTAGAAACTACAAAAGAAGAGTTGCAAGTGTAAAGTATCCGGATGACAAGCAACCCATTAAGATTTTTTAGCTCCTTCTTTAATATTCAAAACTGTATTCTTACAGAGGTTGTATTTTTTTTATTTCTGTAAAGAGAAAAACTGTAATTATTCATTTCTGCATTCTGGGACTTTGTAATTTAAGATGGGACTGTGTATTCATTTTCAACTCTTTTAATATATACTGTTCATGCTGATCTCTAAGGCAATCCCTTGGAATTTCTAATCTAGTCCTAATATAAGAAGTAATACAGTGTTGATAGGTGTTTAATCAAAAGAAGAACTTGTATTTTCTTAAATCAGCCTGCATAAAACTTTAAATGAATATTTACTGAATCTTTTCTTTAGAAAGCATTCGTTTCAAGAAATCAGCCGTTTTCAATACAAGTAGAAATTAGTAAGATTATTTCCAGTTCATTTCATATCTCGAAAAATGTCTTCTGAGAATCAACATGGGAACACTTTGAATACGTTCTAGTCTTAGAAACACGGGGCTAGGTTATTATTAATACATCTGCCTGAGTTTATGTTATTTCAAAAATGACAAAGGTCCAGTAAATAAAGTGATTCTAGCTTACCAAATTCAAAGCAGAAAATCAGTAGATAATGTGTTTTATATGTTTCTGTATATATGATGTATTTCTCAATGAACATATTTGATACCATTTAGCATTATTAGAATGGAGAAGCCTTTAAGATTTTATGGAGAACCGAATTTCCTAACTAATATTCCTCTTGCAAAAATAGTCACAATTAGGATGGCCCAAGGGGTTACAAACGGGGCTAAATGAGGCCATAGCCAATAAAACGCTATCTTTAGACTAATGTACACCCTTTTTAGATGATATTATAGGTAAGATGTTACTTTTGGTTCGAAATTTGATATAAAAATCGATTGTGACTTCACAATTTACCTTAAACTACATTCGGGAGTGGCAACTCATGCCCCTGACCCGCAACTCCAAACAACTAATAAAAATAAACATAACAATCATGGGTGCATTTCATGTGACGTGTTTACCATGTGTCCAAAAAATAACAAGTGCACACCATTGTGACTTGTCTAAGATAAATCCATAAACATCTTAATCGATCTTAAAACTAAAATGCTCTTTCCAAAATAGAAACTTAGAGAATAATTGAATATTCCCCTTAAATAGGCATTTTTAATCGTCATGACCATATAATCTACACTCGGGTGCGACAACTCATGTCCATGTCTTCAACATCAAATTTTAATAAAAATCACATGTTGTAATTGCGGGTGCATTTCATGTGGGGCAGTTATAATGTGTCCAAAAACAACCAAGTGTACGCCATCGTGACTTGTTTCAAGATTAATCCATAAATATTAAAAGCGGCTAAAAAGTGAAAAAGGCTAAAAGGACAATAGGTTTAAAAATATGTAAATAGTTAGATAATTAGGCCAACTATTAATAGCTAAGCGACCGCACTAGAACCACGGAACTCAGGAATGCCTAACACCTTCTCCCGGGTTAACATAATTCCTTACTTGAATTTCTGGTTGCAGACAACTTAAAACAGAGTCTAAATTTTCTCGGCTTGGGATTTCAATAAACGGTGTCCCGGAACATCGTCAAAAATCCGGGTGGCGACTCTGAAAAAATTAAAATAATCTCAAATCTGAATAATGTCACTTAAAGTGGAAAAACTCCCTTATTACCCTTACACCGGTGAAAAATGAGGTGTGGCATTAAGGATTTGGAGTTCAACCATGGTCAATATCAGGTCAAGATAACCTCTTTTTGGTATTTTGAATTCACAAGAATGTTCGCAACATGTTTTATGATTGAAACCCATATATGGTTTGTGTCCGGGAGGTTCCAAATGAGTTTTGGGTGCTAAAACGAAAATTTGTTCATAGCTGATTTTCTATAATTACGAAAATGTCATTTTTAATCCCTTAAATTTCTAGACTTCATTTAAAACATCGAGTTTTGAACATCGATTTGGAGTCAGATTTGGGGGACACTAGTATGGTTGGACTCGTAATTGAATGCTTTGTCGTATTTTGTAAAGTCCACTAAGTTCCGAGATGCGGGCTCGGGTTTGAATTTTTGATCGACTGCGAAATTTTGATTAAAGATTTGGCCTTTATCGATTGGGTTTGTTCCTTTTGGAATTATTTGATGTATTTGAGTTTCTTTTGGCTACTTTTGAGCTATTCAGAGGTCGTTACACGTAGGATGGCATTTTGGAGCGTCATTTGGCTTGCTCGGTATTGGATTTGGCTTGTTCGGGGTAAGTAACACTTCTAAACTAGGTGATGAGCGTATGAAACTCTGAATTACGTGTTATGTGATTGATGTTGAGGTGACAAGCATGCTAGGTGATGGGCGTGTGGGCGTGCACCATGTGAACTATTTCTTATTCGATTCTATGGAATCGTGTAGCTATCTTCTCTGGATATTTTCACTGTACTCTATGTGTTAGAACACCGGAGCTGTAATTCATTCTAGAAATCACGCTTAGGTATATGTTGGTATTATTGGGACCGACTGAGGTCATTTATGTTGTTGTAAATATTTAAATTGAAGTTTCATACCCAGTCATATTTATTAATTGCATATCATATCTCAGTCTCTATTTCTATTTATTGATACATCATATCATCATTTTGGGCTTGTTTCATGACATTGTGAGCCCGAGAGACTGGATATTTTGATTATTGAGTGAGGTATAGGGCTTGATTGTGAGAAATATTTATGGAATTGCATTGCATGCCGCAACCAACTTTATTGATTTATGTCTGGATCTAGTTTTTTATAGAGCTTGGATTTAAGAAGCCCCTCCGGAGTCTTTAGACACCCCAAGTGAGCACCGTTGATTTATATTGAGGGATGGATTTTCCCTGTGCGTGTATCTTGGCCGAATCATTATATTTGGGGATGGATCTTCCCCTTGGTTGGATTTGCTTTATATAGTACTGAGTGGCTGACTTCCAGTTGATATATATATATATATATATATATATATATATATATATATATATATTTGGGATGGATCTTCCCTGGGCTGGATTGGCCATATAGAGTACCCAATGACTCCGCATGTCGAGTGATTGAGCATGATGAGTGGGATAGTTAGATTGAGTACTCTGAGAGTGTGAGTAAATGAGTTCATCACTAAGATACATTGCATTTGACATGTGTACTTGATATACATGCATAGATATGCACTTTTTTCCGCTACCCGATTTTTGTGACATTCATGATTTCACCTGCATTGTGTCATGTAGGCGTAGAGATGT
The DNA here is from genome assembly GCA_005239525.1 of Nicotiana knightiana. NCBI lineage: Eukaryota > Viridiplantae > Streptophyta > Magnoliopsida > Solanales > Solanaceae > Nicotiana > Nicotiana knightiana. The sequence goes on along the minus strand of ML396350.1, from coordinate 8,453 downwards.
ACCTTCCTCAAGCTATCTGAAAAATGAAACATCTTATTAATTGTTGAAAAGTTTTGGTGAAAACTAAAAAATTTACAAACCAACTCATATTTTGGTGATTTCAATAAAAAGAATTGGGTTATCACTGATATACTTGAAAAGCATGCCTATTTTATCGAAACTATGAACGAGATGAGCATCTTATATCTGAGTATGTTTCTTGTACCATTATTATTCTGTTGTTATGGACTGCTATTGGCTATTGGTGTTGGACTCCACCTCTGTTCCAACTCGTCACTACTTTAAACCTAAGGTTAGGTTTGTTACTTATTGAGTACATGAGGTCTGTTATACTCATACTACACTTTTGCACCTTGCGCGCAGATTTTGGATGCTGAAGTTGTTGTGTATGGTGGGAGATGGCATTGAAGATGTACCTGCGTCCTGGTCATAGCTGCCTCTCGTTTGTTGTAGCTTTATAATTATTATTATGTTCGTGTATATTTCTAACAAATAATGTATTTATGTCATTCCGGCTTTGTAAACTCTAAATCTTAGACGCTCTTGATTTCTGCTACCAGTCCTTGGGGAATGTATAATATTCAGATATTTTCTTTCACTTAATTGTCTTATTAGATTTCATTGGGATTGGATAGTTGTTAATTGGCTTACCTAGCGGTTTGGGTTACGTGCCATCACGACTAGTTGGATTTTGGGTCGTGATAGTTGACCAAGTTTGACTTTTTTCTAATTTGACCTCGAATAGAGTTTTGACAGTTACGTTAGGTCCGTATGGTGATTTTGGGCTTGGGCATATGCCCGAATTTGCATTTGGATGTTCCTGGAATGACTCGAATTGTGGTTCCAAGAATTGGAATAGCTTTTTTATGTCATTCCTTCAAAAGGGCTGGCTATTGCCAAGCTACACTAACAGTTAATTTTCTTACAGTCAAAAAAGTTTTCCTACAAAGGGGTTGGCTTTATACAACCCATAAGGGACGGCTTTCCAATCTACACAACTCAGAAAACTTTTGTACTATAACCAATATTAACTGTTATAACTCAGAAAACATTTGTACTACAACAAGCTAAGTTTCTTAGAGTATTCTTACTCTATTTTCATACATGGACCGACCTTTCCATCCATTCGAAAGAAAGAACAAGAAGGAAATTTAGAAGGAACTCATATGTAGTATATCAGAAAGATTTAGAAAGGTTACAAGATGATTGAAGGACTCTAAGATAATCTTACAACTACTACAAGGCCTCCTTTATATAGGACTAGCAGGTTATTACAAGACAAACCTACATTAAAATAAACCAATCTCACATGGCAAACTTATCTACAAGTGGGTCCATTTTTACATTTGAAGGACCTTAGGAAAAACCAACTAAAAGCTTCTGGAAACATGTGACAGGGTGAAATATACATGGTTTTGGCATGTGACGGGTTGTGGGAGCATGTGAAAATAGTGTGCTGCATGTGACGAAGCATGTGGAGGCATGTGAAAACATGTGAAGGCATGTGAAAGTGGGACCCAGCAGGTTTGGAAGGATGTTAAATTTTGTCTTGGCATGGGTAGATGATTTTTTAGGGTTTTTTGGTAGGTAATGTAGGATTATGGTGGAATTAACAAGGATTTAGATAATTGATCTTCCCGGTTTGTCTTCTAGGCATCTTATTCAGAGATCTTGTATAGTAACGCCTGCAATTTGTCGGTTCTTTCTCGGTATGTTCCTTCTCCTTTGGATTGTAGGATGTGATCCATAAGCTTAATCTGGAGATGTCTTGCGTGATCTTTTCCCGGATGATTTCATACGGAGTTTGATATTCTTTTGCTGCTTCTCGGACTTTTTCCCAGTGAGGATGACTGCTGGTATAATTCCAACTTGCCTAATCTTTTGGCCATATTTCTTTTGGGATGCACCTGTTTTGCTGGAAGATAACTCTATGTGCTTCACTGTATTCTTCTTCCATGGATAAAATAGACACAGGAAGTTTCCACCAGAATGACGCTTCTGCTTGTGAAACATGAACTTCACTGGTNTGTAGTACTGATGGCACATGTACCAGAAAAACCATAATAATTCTTGTGGAAAATCCTTCGCTTGAGCTATGAATATATGGCAGAAAGGATATTCTGGATTGACCCCATATGGATTGAGAATTTATCCTCCATGTTGTCGGAAAACTTGAAGCTCATAATAAGTCCTTCTTTCCATATTAATTGACAAATCAAAGGGATCCATGAGGTTGAACAACTCCGGTGGATGATCTGTTGGCTTCAATGAACTTGTTCCCGGTATATTTGAGAACATGAATATCTGATTGGTAGGTTTTACTTAGGCTTCAGCTTTGCCGAGAAAAATATCTTTGAAAATTCTTCTGGTCGAGATAGAAAATCTACGAGAATATTATCCTTTCCTTTGAGGTGCTTGACTTGGAACGTGTATGGAGAGAACCATTGACCCCACCTGAGAATTTGTGGATTGGGAATAATTTTTGCATTCAACCGGATCATCTTTGGGAAAGCCTTCATATCCATTTCTATCAGAAATTTTGTGTGAATCAGGAAAAAATTGAATTTCTTGATTCCATTTTTTACTGCAAGTATTTCCTTGAATGTGGAGTGATAATGTTGCTCCGCCTCTTTGAACCTTCCGCTGGCATATCCGCATATTTTTCTCAGGACATCTTTTTCTTCAAACAGAATGGCACTCCAGTATTCATTGCTGGCATCAGTTTGCGGTATTCTCTTACCGTCTGAAGGGATGTAGAGGGAGTTTACATTTTTTGAAATCTCCTTTATTTCCCAGACTGCTTCATCTTGATTCTTTCCCCATGATGGAGCATTTTTCTTGAGCATGTATGTAAGTGGAGAGATGTATGTAGAAATATTTGGTATGAAATCTCTCACATAATTTACTATACCTAAGAACTGTCGGTTATGCTTTGTTGTGAGGTTGGTATCAGGAAACTTGAGTAGTTCTTGACATATATGTGGCCCTGGACTGTATGCACCTTGGATAAAATGCATTCCAAGAAAATCAATCTCTTTCTGTGCAAGAACCATCTTTTTTGCTGAAAACATGATCCCGTATTGTGTTATCAATGCCTCAAACTGACGAAGCAAATTGAAATGTTCCTCCAATGTATTGCTAAATAACAGGATGTCATCAATGTAAACCAAAGAGGTATGGAGGATGGGATGGAATATTTTTATCATGGCTTTTTGGAACAAGGAAGGTGCAGTCTTTAATCCGAAGGGCATGGCCTTCCATTGGAAGTGATGATCGGAGATGCAAAGACCAGTTTTGGGTATTTCTTCAGGGTGAATTACCAATTGCCAAAATCCAGATTTTAAATCAAACTTGGAAGAATATTTGGCCTTGGCTAAGTGGGAGAAAAGAGTGAGTTTATTTGGGATAGGGAATTTATCATCTTGGAGGAAAAGGTTAAATGGCTGGTAATTAATGACTAACTTGAGTTTACCTCTTGTCTGCTCGGCTCTTTTATTGACATAGAATGCTTCGCATACCCACTGTGAATCGGATGGCTCTATTAGATCAAATTCCAAAAGTTCTTCACATTCTTTCTTTGCAAGCTGGAGATGATCTGGATTCATGCCTGAATGACTTGCTTTTGTTGGATTGATGTTTTCATTCTTCTTGAAAGGGAGCTTGATGAAAAATTCTTCATTTTTCCATAACGGGCTTTTCTCTTTCTTCATGAAATCCTTGTGGGATTCAGCACATGAGTTTTCAATGAGATTTTGCTCAATCTCAGAATAAGGTTTGAACTGCTTCATAAAAGCTATCCCGTTAGCCTTGATCTGGAGTTGATCTTTAAATTGTCTGTAAATGTCGAATCCAACAATAAGTGATTTTTCTGGTACATCAGATCCTATCAGCTTGGCCCTGTACTTCAATCCTGGAAAGAACTCGACTGTGACCGGATGCTTTGTGATGACAGTGGTAGTCAGAATTCCATTTGATGTAGTGTTGAAATCCTTAAAGTGTGGCACCCATTGATCTTTAGGAAGAACAACACGATTTATGAGTGAGGAAGCAGCTCCAGTGTCGATGAAAGCAATAACTCGAATCGGTCGGTCCCATTTGGATGAATAGACCTTGAGTTCTACTTGAGGAACGACCACAAGTGCGTTGATCTCCTCTCGGGCTTCGTTCTCTGGTTATGAAATTTAATAGTTATCATTGCCTTGATCTTCATAGTTATCCAGAGAGAAAAGAGTTTTTCACTAGGTTCATTATCCACAGAGAATATAGATTCAAGGTCCTCCTCTTTTCCGAGATGTATGCTAGTGTAATCTTCAATCTCTTGAAGGAGTTTAACAGATCTACTTGGTTGAGGATAGTTTTTTGCGAACTGTCCAATCTTGTGGCAAATAAAGCATCTGTTCATCTTACTGTGGTATCAAAGCCAGCCCATCCTTTCGGAGGGAGGAACAGTTTACTAAATATGTCTGAGTCGTTTCCATCATCCTCTTCCCTAGCAAAAATGAATATGTCTCCTACTCTATATAAAACCTTGTCCAAAAAATATGATTACCTCTATGAAGTCGATATCCTACCCGATGAACAGAAAGTATCTTCCACTAAACTACCCCTTATAAACCCTTACTCAGCTTTTGCCAAAAAATCATTTGCACCATGGACCCAAATGCGTTCCTTAGTCCAACACAAACCAAAAGGAGTCAAAGAATATGTTGCTGCCTCAAAACTTGACCAGCATCCTATTCTTGCTACTCGAGAGGAACAATTTATTACCCTCCAAATTCCAGATGATTTTCCTAGACAATGGAGAGATCATAGTTTCACCCATATCCATTTTGGTGCTATCCGAATTGCTCTCACTTATCATGGAAGAAAAGTTCAACCTATTGTTTCCCGACTTTTTCTTCTAGATACAAGATACTTGGAGTACCAACATGCAAATTTGGGTACTGCAGACGTTACCTTGAATGCAGGGACTGTGTTCATAACTATCTTTACAAATTTCAACATGTCCCTTTTTGACCCATACTTAACCGAAGCACTAAAAATCCAAGTCCAAATTCAAGGTCCCCACAAGCCAAAGATTATATCCAAGCCACTCTTCATCACAAAATGACGTGGCTGGTCCAAAATCATGCCATGCATATATGCCTTCGCGGAAGAGAAAATTCTTTACTCTTGAATATTGATGCTACCAAAGGAAACACCATCTGTACCCAAATACCCATACATATTTCCAGAGATGAGCTGGTCAAAATTCTTCGCGATTTTTGGATCACAAATTATGAAAAGTTAAGGGAACCAGAAGAACCTCTACAATTTGGTGAGAAATGATAAAATACAAAGAGAACTTTTCTGGAAAATACAAAGCATCATGGAAGAGCATGAGTGGTGTCAACATTTCGACAGAGAAGGCAAAAGAGTTTGGTGGTACAAATGTCCCTTTACGGGACACTGCCCTTGAGATCTCGATTGCGATTGCCAAGTTTGGAAGATCCAATTGGAGAATATGATGAACACCACCAGCGTCACCGAGAAAGATTTAGCCTCAACGAGCCCAAACAAATATCCAAGAAAAACGGGAAAGCTACTAAAAAGCAGTTCCAAGCTAGATATGAAAATAAATACCCCTCAATTGGTTCATTGAGCCGTCCAGGTAAATATGAATTTCTTGTCAGCTACAAACCCCAAGAATGGCAAAAATTACCAGAAAAATTCACTCCAAGTTGGGAAGATAGTGAAATAACTCCAGAATCCAAAAAGCCACCTGAACTTAAAACTCCATCAACCCAAAAATACACACACCCACAAATATTCATGATGAGCCCTTCAAGTTCCACCCATACCCAAGATTTTTCTCT
>ML396347.1:0-55290 GCA_005239525.1 Nicotiana knightiana | reverse complement strand
GGATTTCCTACCAAGTTGCATTCAGACAACATGGCACACAAGTCCTCCACTTCTACCACATTTGCTTGATTATTCTTCTTTTGTGATTCTTTCTTTGGAGCACGACAATCTATGTACTTATTCCCGGTCTTTCCATAGTTGTGATAACAACCTTTGAACTTTTTCTTGTTCGGGTAATTCTTTGGTCCAGATCCCTTCTTTCTTTTCCTTTTATTTTCCGGTGCTTCCTCAACAATGTTAGCTCCCATTATTGCCAAGTTGCGACGTGACTTCTTTTCAGTATTTTTGTTGTCTTCTTCTATCCTTAGACGAACAATTAGATCCTCAAGTGCCATCTCTTTGCGCTTGTGCTTCAAGTAGTTCTTAAAGTCCTTCCATAAAGGAGGTAACTTTTCAATGAAGGCAGCAACTTGAAACGCCTCATTTATGACCATACCTTCAATAACAAATTTATAATTAATAACACTATCAATATTATTAATAAAATTATTGACTCGGGTCATACCTTCAGCAAGGAGGTCATGCACTATGACTTATAATTCTTGGACTTGAGTGATGACCGACCTAGTGTCAATCATCTTAAAATCAAAAAATTTTGCAGCAACGAACTTCTTTAGTCCAGCATCCTCGGTCTTGTACTTTTTCTCAAGAGCGTTCCATAACTCTTTTGAAGTTTCCATGACACTNTCCTTGATGAATCGTTGCAGGCTTAGTGTAGTTAGATAGAATAGCATCTTCATCTGCCAACGTTTGAAGTCTGTACCAAAAAATTTCCTGGGTTTTTATGCCGGTGCCATCGTATGTGCTGGTCTTGACAAAGTAGCAACACTCGATGAAGCACCCGTTCCAGCAGCATTTCCATTAATTTGGTTTTCATTCGTCATGTTTCTGTAGAGTTGGAAACAAACAGAACTTCGTTAAATCAGTGAAGTTTTGATATCTTCAAACTGAATACCAAACCAAACATACAACACGTAACAATGGTGAAGTTTTTATATACTTTAAACCCGTCTGTTTATTATTCTGGTAAAGTTTTGATATACTTTAAACCGGAATGAATAGTTATTGGAGTAGAAAGCACAAAGGATTTAGTCTCCAAACCAGTAAACAAAATATAGATAACAGTTCAATATAAACTTCAACACAGAAAAGTTAAATAAAATTCCTTAAACTTGTTGTCGATACTATGTTAAAACAAACTGTTAGAAGAAACAGAAAATCATTAGATGATATGAAATATTCCGAGTCCACAATTTCCTTGTGCGTCCTTAAGGAATTTTAACCCCCTCACAAGTTTCCAAGGTAATGTATTAAATCCTCCCAGGATGAAACGGAATAAACCTTCCTGCAATAGTGGCAATACTAATTGCAGGATACCAACGAAATCAAAGAACGGAGCAAAATCACACTTACGATTTTGAGAGAGAGACTGCGAAGTAGAATGCAGTATTTTTTAGAAAGCACTTAATTAATTATTAAATAATTAATTAAATAACTTTTGTCCAAAAATAATCTTATCGATCGATCATTTGACAAATCCAAATCCAAATCCAAATCCAAAGTCGAAGCCAAGCCGAGCAACGACGACGGCGCGAGGGTTCATTCTCTTCAACTCCTTTTAAGAGCTCTAAGAAGTGATTCTATATTTATACACACAAATGTAGTTGTCTTTCACCAATATGGTACGAATTTCATGACAAAGCTCACTTGATTCAAATTTTTATTTTCCTCCATTTTATTTCCCACCATTTTCCAATTCACACTCCTTGTCTTTAAAGCCCAATGACTTTAAAGTCCAACAGTAAATACACAACAGGGGAGCTCCCGAGGTATCGCCTCGTAGTACCAAAAGTAAATACACAACAGGGGAGCTCCCGAGGTACCGCCTCGTAGTCCCAAAAGTAAATATGCAACAGAGGAACTCCCGAGGTACCGCCTCGTAGTCCCAATAAATGTGCAACAGAGGAGCTCCCGAGGTATCGCCTCGTAATCTTAAAAGTAAATTTGCAACAGGGGAGCTCCCGAGGTACCACCTCATAGTCCAAAAAGTAAATATGCAACAACAAAGATAGAAAAATAACTCAGCAAGAACAACCTCTTCTTTAATCCAAATTTCTGATAAATATATTAACGTAATTAATAATTATTTACAGATAAAGAATCCACAAAGAAACTATTTTCAAAAGATGTCAACCCAACTAACCACGACATTTCACATAAAAAATCAAAGTGGCAATCACACCAAATTATCATATAAAAACAACCTCGGCAAAAAAGGAATGGGGCATGACAAATAAAGGCTTAATAAGTGCCAATAATTTCCAATTTAATAAATAAGGTCGTCTGCGAATTTTAACCGATATAATTTGCACATATAAACCAGGTACATACTCGTCACCTAACGTACATGATCTTCAATTACATCATTTTCCACATAAGGCTCAATGCCTAAGGGGTAATTCCCCCACTCAATTTTAGGCAAGATATTGACCTTTTTGAAGTTAGGCCGATATTCCAGAATAGCCTTCTTGCGTGAAATGACCTACGAAAAACTCAAATCTAGCAAAATTATTTACATAAATTCATTAAAATTCACCGGAAACAATTCCGATTAATAAAACGCCGACTTAAAATTTTATTCTAAAAAGTAAACCCAGAAAGTCAATGAGGGGGCTTCCTCTCGAAACCCGACAAAATTTTCACAAAATTCGAACACCCATTCTGATACGAGTTCCACCATACCAATTTTATCAAATTTCGAGAACGAATCGACCTCTAAATCCTCAATTTAAGGTATAGAAAATTTCTACCATTTTACACTCAATTCACTAATTTCATGATAAAAATAAAAATAGATTCATGTATTTTAACCAATATCAAGTTAGAAATTCTTACCCCAATGTTTTTCTTGAAAAACTCTCGAAAAATCGCCTCACCCGAGCTTTCTTCGTCCAAATGTTTGTTCTTCGTGTTCGCGACCCTCCCCTCGCGTTCGCGATGAACAAATTCCTCAACATCCATTTCCAAACTCTTTCCAGACAACCTCTAGTATAGTGGTTATAACTTTTTGTACAAAACCCCCAATATTAATTATTTGACTTTCTGAAACCTAGACATAAAGAGCTACAACTTTCATGTTTTGATCATCTCCCAATTCCTTATAGATTTCGAGATATAAGCTTCCAAAGTCAGTCATGTGTAGCAACAATTTCTTCTTCACGATTTCCAAACTCTTCCCAGGCAGCCTATAGTGTAATGGTAAAAACTTTTTGTACAAAATGCCAAATGACAAATTATTTGACTTTTGAAAACTAGACACAAATAGCTACAACTTTTATTTTTGGATCATCTCCAAATTCCTTATAGATTGCAAGATATAAGCATCTAAAGTTGGATGACGGACAACAGGAATTCCTTCTTCGTGAATGCGAGAGTCTCTTCGCGAACACGAAGAACAAAAACCCAGAAGCCAAATCCTTCTTCACGAATGCCAGAGGCTCCTCGCGAACGCGTAGAACAAAACCAGACATCAGAAAACCAGCATCCAATTACCTTGAGGGGAAGGTGTTAGGCACCCCTCGAGGTCCACAACGGTGGCTCTCGACCGAACTTAAATTAAGCGAATTAGTCTAAAAAAAGGGAGAAAGCGATTTGGACAAATACGATTTTCAATCTATTTTTTTTCTAAACAAGAGTAGGGGGAGGGTCCTATGTTTTTTAGCCTATAGAATCATTTCATACAATACTTTGTAACTCCCTCAAGTCAGGGTGTCACTCATAGTATTAACGCATGGACTATTATCTTCCTACTACCCAATTACTATATTTAAGTCGTTACTTAAGCGCTCTAGTAGTTTCTAGCTCGTTCCTTATGCGTGCGCTACCCGTCCATTACCTATGGCCCTGGAGGTATTAGGACCTCTATTTGGGATAGTCTTAGACCAGCCAATGTTACATAAAATGTGAAATCTAGGCGGCAAACAAAAAACGAATAGGACTTTCAGATAAGGAAAAAAAATGGGCTCACATTGACCTCAACACATAGAAAACAAAAGCACACAATTGAATCAACAAACTTTATTAACTTTGGAATCCTATAGGCAGGATATTTATGTGGGAAAAACAGAATGCAGAGACAGTTTTACTACGGCGAGCATTAAGACCTATTCGTTTTCCTACTGATTTTAGTCAGCATGAAACTGGGCACTTCAGGCAGTAATATGTCACAATTATAACCCCAGAATCATTATTAAGTTCTACAGATATATTGCCTAAGTGATTGACAGTAGTAAATGAATTCATAATCGACCAACACGATCCTATAGGCATGATTTCTACGAGCTTATTAATTACAGGCCTATAGACATAATTTCTAGGTGTAGCACGGATTTTAATCTATAGAGATAGGTTTTATTCCTTTTTAAATCCTATTGGCATGCTTTCTAATATTTGAATTGACTTAAACTTATATGCATGATTTCTAAATGCTGAATTGACTTAAACCTTATAGGCATGATTTCTAAATGCTGAATTGACTTAAACCTTATAGGCATGATTTTTAAATGCTTAATTGACTTAAACCTTATAGGCATGATCTCTAATAAAACTGATTTTTTAGTCCTATAGGCATGATATCAATTAGCTGTATATAGGCAGAATTTAAACAGATTGCCAGGAAAGATAATTAGCTCAAAACACAAGGTCCTATAGGCATGATTGCTAATGCATGTTTGTTGAAAACATGTATAGATCCTATGAGCAGGATTTCTAATGTACAGAATCAAACGAAAGTCCTATAAGCAGGATCTCTAGTATGCAAATGTAAAATCAGGATCAAAATGATCGTGAAAGTCCTATAGGCAGGATTTCTAAACACAACATGGTGCTCACTTAGTTCAATCAGCATAATTAAATCCTATAGACAGGATTTCTACCCAGTTTTAACATAAGTTGTAAGTAAAACCCCCCCAACTTCACTAAATATTCCCATATATGTTATTACAGAATTATTACAGCCCCGAATATCAGATGAATTACATAATGGTAATAGTTACACTATAGGGAGCCTTCATAGGCCCAAATAAACCTGGGAACCAGACCTTCCACCATAACAACAACACATTGATTCCTCCACAGTCCGTTGGAAACAGGTTTCCAGTGTGTCAAAGTTCCCAAGGGCCTCAGGGGACCCAGGGCAATGTTCACACCAGAACCACACATTCAAAATGCAATTCATAAGAGATTAGAAACCAACCCCCAGTGTGTCAGAGTTCAAAGAAGTCTCATGTGGACCCTAGGTAGTGCTCACACTAGGATGGTTGAGAACATAAGGGACTAGGAGTGTGGTTTTAAAACCAGTACATAAAAGGGAGTAGGGGCAAGTTTTTTTTTAAGAAAAAAAAGAAAAGTTTGATTTCAGAATAAAGAAAGTTTAGAACACAGAGTTGCAGGCAGAACTGCACGAAGAAGCAAACAAAGTTCATACTTAGCACACAGTTCAAATAAGTTGGAGTCTAGTTAAGCTAAATACTAATGCTATTACTTAAGACAATCATGGAGGGAAATTCAACCCAATAAAAACACTAGCAACTCAACACTGCATCAATTTATTCACGTCAGGCCTTAGCCAGTACCTCAATAAAAATGGTCAAACCTTCGAGTGAAACCTTTAATTCGTGAGTTCATTTTGAAAACTTTAAAGATATAATCATTTCGGAATAGAGAAACTTCTTCTTTGAAACATACTTTTTCTGAATGCATAGTTATATATTTTTATAAAGAGAAATCTTTATAACATAGTCTCTCCAAATACAGGGTGTTCAAATATACTTCCCCAAATACTGCTCTTTCAAGTATCATCAATATACGTGATGTTCAAAATATATTTTCCCAAGTACTGCTCTTTCAAATATCATCAAAACACATGATGTTCAAAATATATTTTTCCCAAGTACTGCTCTTTCAAATACCATCAAAACACGTGATGTTCAAAAATATATTTTTCCCAAGTACTGCTCTTTCAATATCATCAAAACACGTGATGTTCACAATATATTTTCCCAAGTACTGCTCTTTCAAATATCATCATTCTGCAAGACAAATGTTTTTCAAATATACTTTCGAAAAGAAGTCCTTTAGACATAACTTTTCCTGGAGATAATTGCTTTTCAGCTATACTTTTCAATATATATATTTATATCTTTCGATTCAAATCTCCTCAATCATAAAACTACCGGAACTCAGTCCGCCACTCAGAATTTGTCATGAAATGCAGTACAGGGGGAAAGCTCCCGGATCTCTGTCCGTAGTCCCAATTTAAATATGCGATGCAGTACAGGGGGAAAGCTCCCAGATCTCTGTCTGTAGTCCCAATTTAAATATGCGATGCAGTACAGGGGGAAAGCTCCCGGATCTCTGTTCGTGGTCCCAATTTAAATATGCGATGCAGTATAGGGGGAAAGCTTCCGGATCTCTGTCCGTAGTCCCAATTTAAATATGCAATGCAGCCACTGAGGAAAACAACCAGAATGCGACAGAGACAACATATATTGCCACAACCGGCGCGAAAGCAAACAAGCCCGAATACAAAGTGCGATGAGCAAATCAATACAAAGACTCAAATCACAAAAGTGGTAACAAATCGCTCATAAGAAATAGCCACTGAGAGGAATGCCAAGCACAAATAGAGAAAAACATAACGAGGGGAAGACAAGACAAATATAGCAACTATTCTATACGTTCAAGTTCACAACCAAGAAACCAAATCATCTCGGCAAGGGAAATCAGCTATAACCAATCTCACTTAGACAATTAGCTTCACCGAATAAACTCAGTTTGAACAATGCTCAGTAAATAGGCAGCATATGAAGGAAGACATAGCATAACGGTAGGAAAAACAAAGTCTTCATTTAAGTCAATTAAGATCATATAAGAAACAAGGAATGCTAGGCAAGTACTTCTAACTTGAACAGGAGGAGATGAGATTAGGAATCAGGAATTCAGATATAACAAGTTCAATTCATATACGGGGAACATAAGGACCCAAAAATCCCTAAAGGGCAATCTATTTGCAAATAAGTTCGAGTACACACTCGTCACCTCGCGTACGCGGACTACAATCAACATAGAAGACTCAATCCTAAGGGGTAGTTCCCCCACACAAGGTTAGGCAAGATACTTACCTCGACGACGACAACCCGGTACTCTAAAATGGACTTCTCGGGCGAAAAGACCTCCGGACGGCTCAAAATCAACTAAAACAACTTCAAAATACATATAAAACGTATAAGGAACGATTCCGAATAATAAAGTTTCAATCTTTGCAAATTTGTAAAAATCGACCCAAAAGTTGACCCACGGGCCCGCACCTCAGAACCCGACAAATTTTACGAATTCCAATTACCTATTCCGATACGAGTTTCCCATACCAAATTTATCCAATTCCGATAACATTTGGTCATTCAAATCATGAATTTTCATTTTTGAAGTTTTCTTTCAAAACCCACAATCCCCTCAACCCAAAACACAATTTAAATGATAAAAACAAGAACTAATTCATGAAATATATTTAATTATAGTGGAAGAACACTTACCCATTCGATTTGTGTGAAAATCCCTCAAGGAATCGCCCAAAATCGAGTTCTAGAAGTCAAAATATGTTTAAAATGGTGAAACCCCCGATTTTGGAAACTTATAATCTGCCTAGGTTTTTAAAGCATCGCGATTGCGGGGATCGAGGCGCGATCGCGTAGAAGGAAAATGAAGCTGGTTTAAAATGCTCTACGCGATCGCAGAACAGCTTATGCGATCGCGTATAAGGAGTAAGTTGGCTTCTGCGATCGCGGACCAACTATTGCTATCGCAGTGAAGGAAATTACTGGGCGAGTCAGACACTCTATGCGATCGCAGATCCTTCTATGCGATTGCATAGAAGGAAACAAGATGACAGTTTTCAGCAGTTCAAAATAGGGAAAATGGACCCGGAACCTATCCGAAACACACCCGAGGCCCCTCGGGACCCCGTCCAAATGCACAAACAAGTCATATAACTTAATACGGACTCGATCGAGGTTCCAAATCACATAAAATAACACTAAAACGACGAATCAAACCAAAAACCAATGAAATTCTTAAAACTTCTTTAAACTTCAATTTTTTTTCCATTTTTGATCCGAATCACGCCAAACGAAGTCCGTTTATTTCCAAATTTCACAGATAACACATATAAAACATGTTGAATCTGTTGCGGGTCCCGGAACCAAGATACGAGCCCGATACCATAGGTTTCACCTCAAATTTCATTTTCAAAAACCTTTATATTTTTCAGAAAACAATTTTTCTTTAAAAATTCATTTCTCGGACTTGGGACCTCGGAATTCGATTCCGGGCATACGCCCAAGTCCCATATTTTCGTAAGGACCCTCCGGGACCGTCAAATCATGGGTCTGGGTCCGTTTACCAAAAACGTTGACTGAAGTCAACTTTATTCAAATTTTCAATACAAAATTATCCTTTTTATCAGTTTTTCACATAAAGGCTTCCCGGCTACACATCCAGGATGCGCACGCAAATCGAGTTGAGATAGAAGGAGGTTTTCATGACCTCGGAACACAGAATTAGCTATTAATATACAGGATGACCTTTTGGGTCATCACAGAACCAAATCTGGTTCGAATCAAATATCTGAAAACCCTAACTTTAGGTTAGGCACAAATTAGTGGAAGATATGAAAATATTCGTACTCACATAGATTAGGATGAATACAGACGGAAATAACCAACACATAAGAGATTTTGAACCAGATCTGGTTCGAATCTCTCAAGATTAGCTTTCCATTTGAGGTAAGCTAGTTAAGTAATACCCCAGATGAGTAACGGGTAAAGAGATAGGGCCAAATAAGGTAAGGAATCACTAAATGATTCCATTACTGGATAGGAATTAGAAGGGGAAATGAGAGTGCGGTGCTAAGGTTTCGAGAGCGTTTGAGGGCGGCGGGTAGGTGGAAATGGGTTTGGGGTTAGAGGGGTTGGTATAATTAAAAGGGGTTGTGGTGTTGGGAGCCGTTGATCTTTTAATATCAACGGCTAGAATTAAAGCTTTAGGCCGGGCGGGTTAATGTGGACAGGTATGGATACTGGGTTAGGACGGGTATGAGTATTGGGCTAGGTAATGGGTTAGGTTGTATTGGGTTGGGCCTAGGTCCGAAATTAATTAGGAAAGGAGCTAGATTTTAAATGCCTAATTAAACCCGTAAAATAATTAATAAATAATAAAAAAATGTAATTTGTGCATGAAAAATGATTTAAAGTAATTACTTAACATTATAAAAATATAAAAAGTTATTTTCTTGTGTATAATGTAATTATGCATATATGTGACTATTATTATGAAGTATTACAATTATAGCCTAAAGATGCAAATATAATTATACATGAAATGTTTAAAGCTTAATATGAATATAAATAATAAAAATTAAGTAATAAATCATTATAAAATTATTTGTGTTGCAATTAATAATTATTTAGATAATAAAATGCCGGAATAAATTGATTAAAAGCCTTTAAAAATTATAGAAAAATACTGGTTGATTCTCATGCACTATTTTGAAAGTATATATATATATATATATATATATATATGGGAAAAATTGGGTATCAACAGGAATGAAGCATGACAAATAAAGGATTTAATAAGTGCCACTAATTTTCAATTTAATACATAAGGGCATCTACGAATTTTAACCGATATACTTTGCACATATAAAACAGGTACGTACTCATTATCTCGCGTACATGGTTTTCAATTACACCATTTTCCACATAAGACTCAATGCCTAAGGGATAATTCCCCCACTCAAGTTTAGGCAAGATACTTACCTTTTTGAAGTTAGGCCGATATTCCAGAATAGCCTTCTTGTGCGAAATGACCTCCGGACAGCTCGAACCTAGCAAAATTATTTACATAACTTTGTTAAAATTCATCGAAAATAATTCCGGTTAATAAAATATTGACTTAAAATTTTATTCTAAAAAGTCAATCCGAAAGTCAATGATGGGCCGCCTCTCGGAACCTGACAGAATTTTCATGAAATCCGAACACCCATTCCGATACGAGTTCAATCATACCAATTTTATCAAATTCCGATAACGAATCGACCTCCAAATCCACAATTTAAGGCATAGAAAATTTCTACCATTTGCAACCCAATGCACTAATTTCATGACAAAAATAACAATAGATTCGTGTATTTTGACCAAAATCGAGTTAGGAATTCTTATCCTAATGTTTTCCTTGAAAAACTCTCGAAAAATTGCCTCACCCGAGCTTTTTTCGTCCAAAAATGGAAGAATGAGACGAAGTATCATTTTTGACTTTATTCTGCTGCCCAGGGGTTTGTTCTTCGTGTTCGCGACCAACAAATTCCTCAACGGCCATTTCCAAACTCTTCCCGGACAATCTCTAGTATAATGGTTATAACGTTTTGTACAAAACTTCATATGACAATTGGCTTGACTTTCTGAAAACTATACATCAAGGGCTACAACTTTCATGATTTGATCATCTCCCAATTCCTTATAGATTGCGAGATATAAGCTTTTAAAGTCAGCGATGTGCATAAGATATTTCTTCTTCGCAATTTTCAAACTCTTCCCGGGCAGCCTGTAATGTAATGGTCAAAACATTTTATAAAAAACTCCAAATGACAAATGATTCATGTTTCTGAAAACTAGACACAAAGAGCTACAATTTTTATTTTGGATAATCTCCAAATTCCTTATAGATTGCAAGATATAAGCTTCCAAATTCGGGTGACAGACAACAGGAATTCCTTCTTCGCGAATGCGAAAAACAAAAACCCAGAAGTCAAATCCTTCTTCACGAACGCCAGAGGCTCCTCATGAACGGGAAGAACAAAACCAGACATCAAAAAACTAGCATCCAAAGTAGCCCAGAATGATTCGATAACACCCGAAATACTCCCGAGGCCCCCGGGACCTCAACCAAATATACCAACAAGTCTTAAAACATGATACGAACTTAGTCGAGGCCTCAAATCACATCAAACAACAACGAAACTACGAATCACACCTCGAATCAAACTTATGAGTTTATGAAATTTTAAATTATATAACTTGTGTCGAAACATATCAAATCAATCTGTAAGGACCCCAAATTTTACACACTAGTCTTAAATGACATAACAAAGCTATTCAAAATTATGGAATTGAAATCCGAGCCCGATATCAACCAAGTCCACTAGCGGTCAGACTTATGAATATTTCAAAACTTCAACTTTCCGATTTTTCGCCGATATTCTTCAAAATATTCTACGAACTTCTAAATCAAAATATGGCCATACACCTAAGTTCGATATCACCATACGAAACTATTGGAATCATCGAAATTCCATTCCGGAATCGGTTGCTCAAAAGACAAACTCCGGTCAACTCTTTTCGTTTAAGCTTCAAAAATAAGAGTTGTTCTTTCAATTTAATCCCCAATCATCCGAAAAACAAACTCGACCACGCACGCAAGCCATAATACACATCACAAAGCTGTTCGGGACCTTAAGTCACTGAACGAGACGCTAATTTACAAAACGACAAGTCGGATCGTTATACCAATGTATCAACCTGAGTATTATATATAATTCACACAAGAAATAGGACCATAAGCTTTAATTACATACCATGATTCTCTCTCTCCCTCTGTATCTATTAGTAAAAGATTGTCACGTGAGTATTTGAAACACAAATCGAGGGATGGCGTATTGACTTATCATGTTAAATTTATATCAGTATATTGATAAATACATTCGAATTTAGAAGCATGTTGTCACTTGTCTAAGCTTGAGTTGTGATTTGCAAAGGTAGTTTCATAATATATGAAGATGTTTGATTGGTCGTACAATTTACGAAAAAAAAAGATTTTGAAACCTATTTCCTAAGCATATCATTGTTACTTATGTGGTGGAAATTTTTTGTTATTACGGAGAATGATTATAGTTAAACTATTTTTGAATATAGAGAAAAGAAAAAAACATTACGCTTTGAATTTTGTTCCTTTTTTCTCTTTATCTTTTCATCTCATCCTTGAGTACTTAGTTGCTATAATGTCCTAGTTAATGGAAAATATGCACTCATCAACCAGAATTTATGCCCTTCGTCTTTGAAAATACATCTCAGAACTGTATTCTCTGGATCTTATGTTAGTACAGGAAAATGAAATGATGGGACATATATCCATTTGGTTCTTTTCATAAACTGTCTCAAGTCTCAACCTCATGAAAGTCTTGAGCTGAGGATAAGCAGAAAATTGAGTTTTTTCTTATTTTTTTATTTTTATTTTATATGTACCATGTGTTGAAGATCTAATGTAAATAAATAAAAATATCATCTCTTAAACGGGTTATATATTTTTATACTGAGTCACTTGATTTATGTGTTGAAGTTCACATCTGAGGAACATATTGTTTACCCGTAAAATAATACAATTGAATTTATACGTGACTTCTAGACAAGTGAATTAGATCGATTCTGAAATAATAAGATAATTGAAGGAATATATAATACTTAGCCTTGATAAGAAGACGAAATGACAGAAATAATGATTCTGATAATTAAGCCCCCGGGCGCAACAGTAACAAGACCAATAATATGGACAGAAAATAAGAAGATAAAATTTTTGGTAGATTGTAGTATTGATTTGCCAGAAAATTCGTGTCATTTATAATGATAATTGAGCTCACTATTTATAGCTACGTCTAGAGAAGGAGGTCCTAGGATCGTGCCCTACTTTAATGTCAATTATGAGGGCCATTGATGAAGATGTAACGGTGAGCATAAATGCCAAATTCCTTGTAACGGGCAACATACTTTAATACCGTTGAATATTCTCTATTAAATGCTACCAGGCGAAGAGTATTTATTATATCCTTATGAAAGTTATTCTTCCCGGTGACAGACGAAACAATTGCCTTCGATTTTGGCCATCCCTCCGTCTTGGGCTCCACGTGTCCCTCTTTTGGACAGTCACATAGCATTGCATATTTTACCCTATACAAATAGTCCCCCTACTTTCCGTCGACATAACATTGTGTCGCCAGGAAGTTGATAGAAACACTCTTTTAGAGGGAATTACTATGATTCCCTCTGAAGTCTTCTGACGGCTGATTAGATGCACGTCTCTCCGCATTTAATGCCCCGAATATGCGCGAGGTAATCATGGTGTTGGCCAAAGTAAAGGATAATTTTGAAAATTGACAAAGGAACTCAGACATGAACTAGGTCCATCACTGGTATATATAGACACGGGCAGATTCAAGCACGTGAGATGCACATGAAGGAGATAAATGTAACCTGGCATAATAAATATCTCCTGATAGAAAATGTTGCATAATTGATAAGGAGAAAGACTCCTTACTCAAAGAGAATAATATCCAAGATAAAGAAGGAGTTAGGAGTTGAGATTAACTAGAACTCTTCCAGCAAGGAAAAGTAGCATTAGAACTCTAGTTATTTCTTCATCTACTAACTCTATATATTGCAGGATGTTCTCATTTTATAGGTACGCACAAAAGCAGAAGTTAAACGTGAATTGAGAGCAAAATAGCAAGGCATTTTCAAGCAATTCGTGTGAGATTCAAGTGTGCAAACCTGAAGCTACATGAACCAGATAAAAGAACCAGTTCCAAGTGTGTGTCTTTTATTCTAGTTCAATTATAGTAGATATTTTCATATTGTACCTTTCAGCTTTATCAAGAGGCTATTGTAATAGGTACTCAATGTATTCAAGTTAGAGTTAACTTGGAGTTGTCGCAACAGTTAGAGGTTGTTTGCTACAAGGGACTAGAGTTAGTCCTAGATTTACAAAAGTATTTTTGTAAATGCAGTTTTTGGCTCAGTAATTTAGTGAAGAGTTTGGGAAAATTCTACTGGGAAGTAGGTCTTGGTTTTTTCACCTTTTGAGCCAGATGTTTTCCACGTAAAAATTCTTGTGTTCTTTAATTTTGCATTTATTATTCCACAAGAGTAGTATAAGGAACACCTAGAAGAACCAGGTCCTTCTATAAACTGTGCACGCAAAAAATTGGACACCACACAAATCACTCCCCCTCTTGTGTGGTATTGAAGTATAAAACATCAATTGTAATCAGAGCAGGTTATCCTTGAAGAGGCTAACCCCTTAGGAGAAGATCAAGATGAGTGCACCACCTGGAAATTGGGAAGGACAATCAACTTCTAGGCCACCACCCTTCAATGGCCAATACTACTCCTGGTGGAAAAAAAAATGAGAGACCATATCATAGGAGAAGACTATGAGCTACGAGACATTGTCACTGACGGTCCCCTGACTATTATGAATAAGTATGCTGAAGGAGTAGATGTGCCAAAAACAAGAGCTGACTGCACTGCTGAGGACTTGAGGAAATGGGAGAAGATGCCAAGGCCAAGAAATGACTTGTGTGTGGACTTGGTCCAGACGAGTACAACAGAATTCAAAGTTATACTACCGCTAAGGAAATTTGGGACACCTTACAAGTGGCTCATGAAGGAACACCTCAAGAGAAGAGGTCCAGAGGAACTTTACTATATTCTCAATATGAGAATTTCACTATGAAGGAAGTGGAAATCATTCAAGAGATGTATACAAGGTTTACCACACTGATAAATGAACTTAAGTCTCTTGGAAGGATGCTTCTTGAAGAAGACAAAGTTGAGAAGATTCTGACAAGGGTTCTGCCAGTCTCTTGGGAAAGCAAAATCACTGCAATTTAGGAATCAAAGAACATTAAAACTCTTAAGTTGGATGAGCTGATTGGAAGTCTCACTGCTTATGAACTTAGAAGGAAAACCATGAAGATGGATGTGTCCAAAAAGGAAAGGAGCCTGGAACTCAGAATCACTGAAGGTGCTGATCTAGAGGAAGATGAGATGGCTCTGAGCACAAAGGACTTCAAGAAATACCTAATGAGAGGAAAAGGGTTCTTCAAGAAGTGGAAATCACAACAAATCAAGGGTTCCTAAAAAACCGACCAATGAGGGTTGCTACAAATGTGGGAAGATTGATCATCACATCAAGAACCGCCCTCAATGGGAAATTGAGTGGAAGAAGGAAAGATCTGAACGAAGAAACAAAAAGAAGGAACAGATTCATCCCAAGAAAAACAAAGGATCAACAAAGGCTATGGTTGCTGCTTGGGGAGAAAGTTCAGATGAGGACTCAGATGATGAAGATGGAGATGACCAAGCACTTATGGCAATTGGAGAATCTGATGAGGAATCTCATGAGGAATCTGAGGTAAGTATAATTCATTTCAAAGACAAGATTAAGTTTTTGTCTAAAGAAAAAATTTCTGAATTACTTCTAGACTTCATTGATGAATCTGGGGATATGAATAATGAAAAGGAATATCTATCTAAGGAATGTGTGATGTTAAAAGCAAAGTGTTAGAACCTGGAACTCAGATTTAGTGAGACTGTAAGTGAGAATACTGTACTAAAGAACCAGGTCCATGCATTTGAATCAAATGTCCTAGAACTAAAATCTGAAAACCTAAAAATGAAATTAGGAACAAGTAAGAAGACAGCTGATTGCACACAACTCACTCTAGAAGAAAATGTAGGTAAACTGAAAGATGAGTTGTATAAGAAGGATGAGCAAGTAAGAGTATTGAAGGAGGATCTAGGCAAGGGCAAGCATGAACTAGACAGAATCAGTAAATGGAACAGGTCCTTTGATGCTCTATCATGGCTACAAGAACATGAGTAGCAGTAGAAGAGGACTTGGATTTGGGAATCAGCAACCTAAGTGGGATCC
Source organism: Nicotiana knightiana (assembly GCA_005239525.1). Taxonomy (NCBI): domain Eukaryota; kingdom Viridiplantae; phylum Streptophyta; class Magnoliopsida; order Solanales; family Solanaceae; genus Nicotiana; species Nicotiana knightiana. Next base: position 39,471 of record ML396347.1, on the reverse strand, counting down.
CAAAAGCAAGTACCTCACTCTTCTTGAGAACAAGATTTGTACTTACGGTGGTAAAACTGGTCACTATAAAAGTGAATGTAGTGCAAAAGAAAACGCAAGCCAAACGAACAAAAATTTTGTTCAAGGGAAGAATTGGCTACCAAGTTGGGCTAAAAAGAATTTAATTCATCCTTTTGCCTATAGAAAGGGACCCAAACTAGTTTGGGTTCCTATGACTAACCCCTGATTTCCTTTTGCAGGTTCAAGTGAAGGGGAGCAGCCAAATATTGTACATGGATAGTGGCTGCTCAAAGCATATGACAGGAAGCAAGGACCAGTTCCTTTCACTTGCGGATTTCAAAGGAGGCAATGTCTCATTTGGAAATGGAAAGAAAGGTGATATCATTGAGGTTGGTAAGGTAGGTAAGACTGATTCTCACTCTATTGAGAATGTCTACTTGATAGACAGCTTAAAATACAGTCTGATCAGTGTATCACAACTGTGTGATAGAGGTAACTTGGTAGCATTCACCTCTACTAAATGCTTTGTGATAAACCTTACCACTAACAAGATTGTCTTGCAGGGAAAAAGAGTGAACAATATATACATTATAGATCTGTCCACATTTTCAGAAAATGAACTCACTTGCTTAAGTGTGATGGACAGTGATCCCCTCTTTTGGCATAAGAGACTTGGACATGCAAGTCTGAGTCAACTTAACAAATTAGTCTCCAAGGACTTGGTGATAGGATTGCCTAACATTAAGTTCAAGGAGTTTTAAGTTTGTGAGGCTTGTGCAAGGAAGAAAGGATGGCCTAGCATTAAGTTCAAGGAATACTAAGTTTGTGAGTCTTGTGCAAGGGGGAAGCAGGTAAGATCCTCTTTTAAATGCAAGAAAGTGGTAAGTACCACCAGAACGACGGAACTGGTCCATATGAATCTCTGTGGTCCAATGAGAACATTAAGCAGACGTGGTAAAATATATGTGATGATGCTTGTTGATGATTACTCTAGGTTTATTTGGACATTGTTTTTAACATCTAAAGATGAAGCATTTGACATGCTTACTTCTTTTGTTAGAAAAACTCATAAACAACTAGGTAATCAACTAGGTCTGATCATGACACTGAATTTGAAAATGCTAAATTTTCTGAATTTTGTGATGAGCATGGCATAGATCATAATTTTTCTGCTCCTAGGACTCCACAACCAAATGGAGTAGTTGAAAGAAAGAATAGGACACTTGAAGATATGGCTAGGACTATGCTTCTTTCGAGTAAACTGCCTCATAGCTTTTCGGCAGAAGTTGTAAAAACTGCATACTACATCATAAATATGTGCATGACTAGACCTCTTGTAGAGAAAAATCCCTATGAGTTACTTAAAGGGAGAAAACCAAATATATCCCATCTTAGGGTATTTGGATGAAAGTGTTTTGTGCACAACAATAGCAAAGACTCCTTAGGCAAATTTAATCCCAGAAGTGATTAGGGGATATTCTTGGGATATTCTTCACATAGTAAAACTTATAAGGTCTATAACAAAAGAACTATGTGTGTTGAATAAAGTGTTCATGTGGTTTTTGATGAAACTAATATACTTTTTGCGAGACAGAAACATGATGATGAAGCAATTGGGCTGGTAAGAAACATAAATGAAACCACATCCCAGACTGAAGTTGCACTAGAGGAAGGAGCAGGCGATGGAACAGGCTCATCCACCCCAGGAAACATGACAGGGGGAATAGAACAAAGAGGAAACAATCCTCAAACCTCAATGGAACCTGTCCATGAACCTGTTCCACAACAACAAAACACTGAAGGAACATCAAGGGGAAATCAGTTGGTTGTGAGACCTTACAAATACCAAATTTCTCTTCCCATTGAGAACATCATTATTGATCCAACATCTGGAATCAAAATCAGATCTTCATTAAAGAATATTTGTGCTTTTGATGCTTTCTTATCTCTAATTGAACCCAAAAATGTTGCTGAGGCTTTGCAGGATGCAGACTGGGTACATACAATGCAAGATGAACTCAACCAATTTGAAAGGAGTCAAGTTTGGAATCTGGTACCAAGACCCTTGGACATATCAGTAATTGGCACTAAGTGGGTCTTCAGAAACAAACTTGATGAAGATGGAATAGTTACAAAGAACAAGGCAAGATTGGTGGTTCAAGGATATAGTCAGGAGGAGGGCATAGGCTATGATGAAACTTTTGCTCCAGTTGCAAGGCTGGAAGCTATAAGACTCCTTATAGCCTTTGCTGCTTACATGGAATTCACCTTTCACCAGATGGATGTCATGTGTGCCTTCCTCAATGTCTATCTAAAGGAAAAAGTGTTTGTCAAGCAACCTCCGGGTTTTGAAAACAAGTAAAATCTCGATCATGTGTACAAACTTGACAAAGCACTTGATGGACTCAAGCAGGCTCCAAGAGCATGGTATGAAAGATTATCAAAATATTTGCTTGAGCATGACTACAAGAGAGGTAAATTGACAATACTTTATTCCTGAAAGAAAAAGGTAAAAATCTCTTGGTAGTTCAGATATATGTTGATGATATAATCTTTGGAGCAACTAATGACAAGCTAAGTAAAGAATTTGCTAAACTAATGGGGAGTGAATTTTAAATGAGCATTATGGGTGAGCTTAATTTCTTTTTAGGATTATAACTTAAACAAAATTCAAATGGAACTATGATCCATCAGCAGAAGTATGTAAAAGAGATACTTAAAAGGTTTAAAATGGAAGATTCCAAAGAAATTGACACTCCTATTGCAACAGCTACAAAGTTGGATATAGATGAACTTGGTTCATTTGTCGATCAGAAGTTGTATAGGGGAATGATTGGCTCATTGTTGTATCTCACTGCTAGTAGACCCGAAATTATTTTCAGTGTAGGTCTTTGTGCGAGATTTCAGGAAAACCCAAAGGAGTCTCACTTGACTGTTGTCAAGAGAATTTTATCTAAAAAGCACCACTGATCTTTGTCTTTGGTATCCAAAAGGTAGTAATTTCAATCTTGGGGGATATGTTGATGCTGGTTATGCAGGTTTTCTTATGGATAAAAAGAGCACCTCAGGTATGGCACACTTTCTTGGCTCATGTATTATGTCTTGGACCACCAAAAATCAAAACTCTGTGGCCTTATCTACTCCTGAAGCTGAGTATGTTGATGCTTCCTCATGTTGTGCTCAATTATTATGGATTAAATAGCAATTGATGGACTTTGGAATCAATGTTGGTTGTATGCCCTTTTTTTAATAACACTAGTGCAATTAGTATGGCTAAGAACCCTGTTCATCACAAGAGAACTAAGCACATAGATGTTAGGCATCACTTTTTGAGGGATAATTATGAAAAGGGGCTAATCTCTGTGGAATTTTGTGCTACTGACAAGCAAATAGCTGACATCTTCACAAAATCTCTAAGTAGAGATCACTTTTAAAGGAACATGTTAGAATTAGAGATGATTAAGATCACCTAAAAGGACCAGTTCAAAATTTACAACGAAAAAAAAATTGAAAAAAAAATATTTGGTTAGAAAATCTGGAACTTGTGTAAATAACTAGATTAATTTTCTCAGTCTTATACTGTAAATAGTATACTCCTGTGCCATGTGTTAAAATGACTCACTAATCTCTAATGATATTTTCTCTATTTTGGTAAATTGAGACATTCATAAGAGTATTCTCAGTGAAGAACATGGTTTATCAATGCTGGTTCATCTAGATAGCACAGTATGTTTTCTACACTTTGCATAATTTGAAATACTAATATTTGAATCATGAGCAGAGTCCTACCTAAGTACAAAACTCTCTTAAACTTATCCAATTAAATTGAACCAGTTCCGTTCAAAAGAATCCTAACCAAATTAAATCACCTAGATTCTAGGGAAGACTCCACCATCTATTCAAAACTGACATTTCAGTTTGATTAGACTTCTAGTCGACTGCTGAACCTGCCGTTACCCATTAATTACCCCCTCCCTTTAAATTGATTATCATCATCACTGCTCTCTTCTCATAATTCCTAAATCGTCGAAATTACTCTGCAACTTCTCTCCTTCTCCAAAATTCAACCTACCTATCTTCTTCCTCCCAGAATCAAGCACAAAATGACTAAACCTTCTGATAACCCTGGTACACCCTCACCATGTTCCTCCACTACTCCTCAACCTAGGAAAAGACGAGTAAAAATGCTTGATCAAAAAACTATGGTTGGAGGTGCACTCTCAAGGAAATTAAACGCACAATTACAAACAAGTCAAACCCAAGAACTTCAAAACTCTAACGACTCCTTCAAGTATGCAACTGAGGGGCAAGAAACTAGGTCTTCCGATACTGAGCAGGTAACATCTGGTCCAAACACTACTACTGAGGTCATTTCTGATTTGGCTGAAAATTTTGAAAATAGGTTTATATTGGTTGGGCCTGTGGTGGATGTAGAAATGCCTGAGTCTAGAAGGAGAGGTGGAAAACATAAAACAAAAAAAGAAAAAGAGAGTGAGGGTGTGCGAAGTGATGATAGTGGAAAAGGGAAAAGAGTGGTTGATTCTTCACCCACTTCTGAAACTGGTAGAATGGCTATCTGTGGAGCATAGTCAAAAAAAGTGGAAGAAAATGGCAAGAAAACAGGGGGAAGTGGATCTGGAGAAGCCGCTGAAGGGCTGGTTAATCTTGGAAAAAATATAGATGAACCTGGTTCATCCGTTGAAGAAACCCTCGCAGACCTATTGAAAAAGGTAGGTGACAATTATAAACCCAAGAAGAAGAGAACTCCTAAGACAAAGACCCCTGGCACTGCTAGAGCTAACAAGGAAAAGAAGGCTACTCCTTCTGACACTACTGAAATTCCTCTCCCAAGAGGAAGATCCACAAGGATTCAGCTGAAGCAAAGTGAGGAAGAGTTGCAGAAAGCTTTAAAAGAAAGCAAGAAGAAAAAAATGGACAAAGGGAAAGAGAAGGTGGGAAAGCCTATTGAGGCTGTTGATGTGGATAAGATGGACCTGGTCCATCAAGGTGAAAAAGTGACTGCTGAGGTGGAGGTTTAGACCCCTAAGCCCAAGAAATCCAAGACGTCTTCTAAGAAGTCTACATTTATATTAAATTCTGTTAAACCATCCACCTTTGCAAACATGACTAGGTCCACAGTGAAAACCAAACAAGTAAAGATTGCTGAAGAAGAAGAATGGAGTGGAGAAGAGGAGGATAAGTCAGACAGTGAAAAGAACAAGCTGGCCAAGTTTGGCAAACAAACTATCTTGAAGGGTAGGCTCCTCAAGGATTTGGAGGAATGAGGGATGGTTCTGCTGCTGGAGAAATTAGAGGTGCAAGGCTGGAAGGACATGGTCCTTCAGATGGATGGAAGATTGCAAGGGCTGAAATTATTGAGTTAAAGGCCAATGCTGCAGTGAAGGATGGAAGAGTCACCAGCCTGGTGAAAGGGGTGAAGATTTCTTTTGATGCAAAGGATCTGGGTGAAATGCTAGGTGTACCTTCTAAAGGGTACAATGATTACTCAAAGTTGAAATGGACAAGCCTAGACACCCTTCCTAATGCCCTGACCATCACCAGAAAATTCTGTGATAATGAAGAAGAAAGTGAGCCCAAGACTGTATACAAAAGTGAAATGAAGCCCCCCACAAGGTTTTGATCGAATACATCAACAAGTGTGTTTTTCCTGGGCAGGAAAGGAGGCACATTGATAACTTCATGGACTTGGTTTTGATGGAATGTCTGGATAGTGGGAGGCAAATCAATTGGCCTGGATTTATTATCCAGCTTCTCGATAGGGTTATCAATGGCTCCAACGTCCATATCATTCCCTATGGCTTCATTCTCACTGATGTTCTTGATTATTGTAAGGTACCACTGAAGAAGTGGGAGATGGCTACAAACAAAGATCACTTAGGGGTTAGCACTATGATTGCTTGTGATTATGCGTTTCATGCCACTCCTAATGAACCTGGTTCATCTAAAAAGACACCAGTCAATAGCAAGGTCAGAACCTTGGTGTAGGAGAGTGGGGCAAAGGATGCTGAGATAGCAAGGCTGAAGACACGGTTGGCTGAGGTAGAATCTGAGAGAGATGCTCTCAGAACTGAGCTTGCAAAGGAAAAGGAGAAGAATTATGGAATTCTTCAAGACATGCTGCACCTTCTCCTGGACAAAAATCAAGCCCCCAATTCTTCCAAGACTTAAACTCCTAGCCCAGTGTAGAACTTTCAGTGACACAGTTTGGGATGTTGTTTTTGATTGCTCATATTTTCAGTATTTTTATTTCTTTTTGTAGATTGTGGAAGAATCATATCGTCTATCAATGAAATTTACTGGTTTTTGCTTTAATTAACTGGCTATATTTGTTTGATAGTTAAAATTCTTCGGTTGATTGTTGATGATTAATCCATAAATGCGTTTGAAGTAGCCCCAGTGGCCATGAGTAAGTTATTCACACATTTTTTATGCAACTTTTAGATGATGTCAAAAAGGGGAAAAAGATTGTGCTTTACATTTTGAACAATGATGTTTATAACCTAATGAACCTGGTCCTTGATGATAAGTGAAAAATGTTCTAACATTGTGCTGATGTTGGGCTAAGTTGAAACAGGGCCTAAGCTTGGAAGCACAAAGTTTGTCATCATCAAAAAGGGAGAATTTGTTGGCCCAAGTAAAGGATAGTTTTGAAGATTGACAAAGGAACTCAGGTATGAACCAGGTCCATCGCTGGTATATATAGACATGAGCAGATTCAAGCACGTGAGATGCACATGAAGGAGATAAACGTAACCTTGAATAATAAATATCTCCTCGTTGAAAATGTTGCATAATTGATAAGGAGAAGGACTCCTTACTCAAAGAGAACATTATCCAAGATAAGGAAGAAGTTAGGAGTTGAGATTATCTGGAACTCTTTCACCAAGGAAGAGTAGCATTAGAACTCTAGTTATTTCTTCATCTACTAACTCTATATATTGCAGGATATTCTCATTTTACAGGTACACACAAAATCAGATGTTAAACGTGAATTGAGAGCAAAATAGCAAGGCGTTTTTCAAGCAATTCGTATGAGATTCAAGTGTGCAAACCTGAAGCTACATGAACCAGATAGAAGAACCAGTTCCAAGTGTCTGTCTTTTATTCTAGTTCAATTGTAATAGGTGTTTTCATATTGTACCTTTCAGCTTTATCACGAGGCTACTGTAATAGGTACTCAATGTATTCAAGTTAGAGTTAACTTGGAGTTGTCTCAACCGTTAGAGGGTGTTTTCTACAAGGGATTAGAGTTAGTCCTAGGTTTACAAAAGTATTTTTGTAAAAGCAGTTTTTGGCTCAGTGATTTAGTGAAGAGTTTGGGAATATCCTACTGGGAAGTAGGTCGTGGATTTTTCACCTTTTGAGCCAGGTGTTTTCCACGTAAAAATCCTTGTGTTCTTTAATTTCTGTATTTATTATTCCGCAACAGTAGTATAAGGAACACATAGAAGAACCAGGTCCTTCTATAATTTGTGCACACGAAAAATTGGACACCACACAAATCACCCTCCCTCTTGTGTGGTATTGAAGTATAAAACATCACACATCCATGAACTTAGCCGCCTATACCTTTACTTGTACGTATCATCCTCTTTCATTCATACTTCATAACTCTCCAAACTCTCCTTATTCGACTTGCATCTTACTCTTCAACTTTTCTCTAATTTTCTTCAAGCAAAGAAACCTTTCCTTCTTCCATATAATGGCTTATTCCTCAAAGAAAACCAGTTTTTCAAAGAACAAGAACAAGGCCGAGGACTCTGCCCCTCAAACGGTGGGCTCCATCATCCCTAGAAGTCTTATTACCCCAAAAGACTTCGAAGAGAAATTTCCCTTTACTAGACCCGTACATGGGCCATTAGAAGGTATCCTTCTTCCATCCGTCCTTCTAGCATTCCTGCTCTGAAGGAAGACTGTCGCTTCCAAGACCTAACCACTTTCGCTCCCGAGCTGATAGAGCGGGTAACCCTACCCAAGGAGGGTTTTACATAATTTTACACGTATGCCTTTACTTTGGGTGTGTTTTCCTTGAACAGAGAGCTTGGATCCGTTATTGCGTAGTTTTTCCTCTGATACCAGGTGTGTTTGTCACACGTAAGTCCTTATGTGTGGAGGACAGGTACTTGTCTTCAGCATTTGTGCCAGGAGATAGGAGAAGAGCCAACCTTATCTCATGTGATGAATATCTATTCCCCCAAGATCTTCCGGGGGGGATGATAAATTTAAGCAAGCATCACCATCATGATCTATTATGTAGCATGGATGATGACAACGACCGTAGATGGATGAAGCGGTTCGTTGCTATTTCGGCCAACGATATTATTCCGACAATGGCTTTATTCTTTCCGAAATCATGAAACCACACCCCTAAGTTCCTTGTTTAATATCCCTTTTACTAGAAAGTTCTTTATATTTGTACCGATCCTCCATCTTTTGCCATTTCAGCAAATCGGTGAGTTCCACCTAGGGTTGAAGGCTTGGCCTGGTGGATCCAAAAAATCCTGGACGTTACTACACCCGAGACCCATACATGTACAGAACTGGCCCTTAAATACGAGTGGAAGGCCAAAAACCATGGTAACTCAAGCTTGTCTTGTTTTTGCTTTTCACGCTAGGAAATTCATTGACTCATTCCCCTTTTTATTGAAATTAGGTTTACTTGCGGGTTTGGTTGCCGTCCCCGAAGTGGACATTTTGGCTGATCATGCTGACGTAGCGAGGCTGCTTTAGGAGGCGCTTTCTTAACAAGTGTCTCCAAGCCTGTTTCGGGCACAAGTGTTTCCTTACGGAGTCCCCAGCCGGAGGAAAAACAACCAAAAAGAAGACGCTCCTCCGCGGGCGGGGAAAAGAATAACAGGGCGAAGATTGTTGCCCCTGAGTCATCTCCAATGGTTGTGGTGAATAGCCATCCTCCCGGGCCGGCCATAGACACTATGATGATCGATAATGATGGAGAAGCTAGTGATGAGTAAACTTTTCTACATAGAAGGCGACGATCCTCATCAAATCAACAGAATGCTCAACCTGTTGAGTCAGTTTACACCATCCGAGGACGATGTCTCACCGCTCTCGGGGGAATAGGATATGATGGAAAATTCCAACTCTTGCTTTCGTGTCCCAATCGCCGCGCCCTTGACTAAGGAGAAACAAACAATTAACACTGTGTTTGTTGCAACTGCTTCTCATTCTTCAACTCCATCAGCTTCATCTCCATCTTCACCAACACCAGCAACTGCTACTTCATTTCCATCTTCATCCACTCTTCCACCAGCAACTGATACATCATTTCCATCTTCATCCACTCTTCCACCAGCAACTACTACATCATCTCCACTGGTCGCACCTGAACACAAAGAAGGTGTTCCTCTTCCCCAGTCCCTAGTTCATGGGAGTTTGGGGCAAAAGTATGTTGCCCTTTCTAAAGATCCACAAAGGAGGAGGAATCTTACTTTTTTGATCTCTACCGGATGCAACTTGTTATCCCGGCCGGTGGAGCTTGCTAATTATCTGAAGCCTTTGGCTTCAGAGAAAGATTGGGAAAACATTCAGGCACTCTTAGGAGAGTTTTTGTTGAACAACGCATGCACAACGCGACAGTGGTGCATTTATTTCTTCTTTTGCTACTTCTTCTACTTTTACATGAGCATATCCTGAATTTTACCTTTCTTGCTTAGTAGACCAACTTTCTTGCTTTCGAGGGCCTTCAGAGGTTGATTCCTGAGAAGGAAGAGATTACCTTCGCACAGGGTCAGCTTTTGGCAAAGCAGAAGCAAAGTGTCGCTCACCTCTCAAAAATTGGAAGACAAAGTTGTTGAGGCCGTTGTATTGGAGGCTCGTTTACAGCAAAGCGAGCACGAAGTGGTAACCCTTAGCCAAGAAGTTAGCCCGCTGAAGTAAATTTGATGAAACCAGGGCCAAATGGGCTGAAGTTCATAACGTCGTTCTTGCTGCAACAGAACACGAAGCTGCCTCCACTGAAAGATTGGCTAACTTAGGGGTAGCCTTGAACTCCAAAATTGAAGATCTTGCTGCTGCATGGGCGAAACATGCCCGTTTGGAGGAGAAGTACAAGAAAAGTATCGAGCATAATAGGCTCTTTATTTAAACTGTCTGTGACCTTGATGTTAGCCTCAGATCTGCTAGATCCGATCGGGAAAGCCTTTTCCCTGAGGTAATCCAACTCAAAGAAGAACTTAAGCACCGAGCGGCTCCCTCGTCGTTGAGAAAACTTACGAAATGTATAACATGAGGATAAAAACCTTGGAGGAGGCCAAATATGGAAGCATTGACTTTGATGCTGAAATTGCTAAGGCCCGTGAGCTTGAGTTGGCTGCTAAAAATGGTCTCTCGGCAGGGCCTGCTACTTTCGGTTCTTCCAGTTCTGGTTCCGAAACTTCGAGAACTGACGAGGAAGCAGGAGATGAAGATGTTTAAGTCCAAACTGGCGAAGGAAAAAATGTTGAGCCATTGACGGATCTATCCATTTCTCCTGGGGGTGCGAACACTTCTCTTCCTCCGGGTTCCAAAGATGTTGCAGTTTAGCTTTTCTTTCCAATTCTTGTATCCATGCTATTTTGACATTTTATTATAAATAAAAACATCTTTTTTCGCATTGTCTGAGTCCTTCTTTCGTTTGAACATTTATGTAAGTATTAATGTTTGTATTCTCTTCTTGTTGCTTAAGAGTTTTACGCAAGTTTTACTATTTGCGTCTTTTTGTATACGGCTTCAAGTGTATTTTTCCCCGAAGGTATTTTGATTTCGGGCATATATGTAAAGACCCGTAAAATTTTATGGCTAAAAATAATGCCCAAATAGGTCCCCGTGTTGTTATAACTGTAGAAATTCTTAAAACAGACCCTTTTTGAGTAAAAAGTACCTCGGGACTTGAAAGATATAATTTTCCAGATTTGCGCAGGTCTGCGGTCCACTACGCGATCACAGATCAGGTATGCGGACCGCATAATGGTCGCGTACCTGGATAGTTTGATGTCCATTTTGAGGACAGCTATGTGTCCTAAAATGCGATCGCATTTTACAAATACGGGCCACATAGTTGTCGCATTATTGCACCTTGACTTTTTCAGAGGGAGTTATGCGACGCACGATGCGATCGCATAACAGGTATGCGAACCACATAGTGATCGCATACCTGGGCAGTCTACTTTTCTTTTTGGCCCATTTGAGGGCCAATTATGCGACAGGAATGCGGACCGCATAGTAGGAATGCGATCGCATTCCTGACCGCATTTCCCCTTTGGGACTGTTAAATTTCTAATTTTATACCCGACCCCAGTTCATTAAAACACTTACCCCCTTCTATTTTAAAGATTTCAGAACAAAAATAGAGAGAGGGAAGAGAGAGTTATAGAGAGAGAAAGTCCCAACTTCATCAAAAGTAATCCTCCTTCATCATTCAAGCTTGGAACTAATAAAGTAGGGCACCAATTTCTTCACTCTAAGAGGTAAGCTTCTACCCTATTAACCTTAATTTTCAGATTTTTGTTAAAATGAAACATGGGTAGGATAGTTCATAAAGATGGGGTTAAGAATCTTGCATGCATGTACCCAATTTATCATAATCTAGTAAAGGAAAATAGGTTGGAGTAACCTTTCACTAAAAAGGGGTTATTTAATCTAAAGGAACACCTAGTGTTCGATAGAAATCTCAAATGAGTTCAAGACATGTTCATAATTACTAATTCTAAGTTTAAATGTGCCGCATTGTGAATTATATTAAAGGTGATAGAAGGTCCGGTGATTTGAGATAGAAATTAAGGAAAAATTTTGATTCGAGGTATGTATGGCTAACTTTAATCCTTGTAGAGTCATCTTGTTGGTGTCCGAGCACTCGGTATGAAATTTTTGCTTGAGCATTTGTGAATTGATTGCCCTACTGCGTCGAGGTGTAAGAATTCGTTCTTTGAATTTCTTAGTCGATTACCATGTTATATGAGCTTGCGAAAAAGTGATTCTTTGTGATTATTCTATCATGTGCAAAGCTTGTTAAATGTTGAATACATTGGTATGAGAGAATGTGCTGCAAAACAAGAGAAATGATAACGAATCAAAGTGTTGAACGTATCTAAGTGTTAAATGCTGTGAACGGGGATAAACTGTTTGAGCTATATGTTGATGGCATACCGTATATGACTCACTGTTTGATAAAAAATTATGTGGCCTTGATTCCATATGGTTACTTGGTTGTTACGAATGAATATCCTTGACAATGAGAATCTTTGTGATTGAATTATTGGTTGAGGTTGCTATTAATTACATTGTTGAATGTATCAAAGTGCTAAAGGCTGTGTAAAAAATGATGAAAGTAAATATGGACTGATTTTATTGAGTTGAATGATTGTGGAAACACCATGTATGTATTACTGATCGGTAAGGATCATTGTGCCTTGATTTCACATAGATATTGGTTGATATGAACTTATGTTCTTCATGATAAAGATCCTCGTGATATAATTGTTGGTGGTTGTTGTTGTGAAATGTGATTGTAAGGTGGGATCGGGTTGCACGCCGCAAAAGAAGTAATAAAGGTGTAATGTGATTGTGAGATGGGATCGGGTTGCACGCCGCAACAGGAGAAATAAAGGTGGAGTATGATGGTAAGGTGGGATCGGGTTGCGCGCTGCAACAGGGGAAACAATTGAAAAATGAAATTGTGGAAACCTCATTTGTGATTCTCTGTATCTCAGTGCAATATTTGTTTAGGTTTCTTTAACTGCCTCATATATGTGTAATTTTTGATTTTACATAGAGTAAAGTTTGTTTATACATGCTAGTACTCTTCAATGGTACTAACGTCCCTTTTTTCTGGAGGCGCTACATTTTTTATATGGATGTAGGTGGTTCCACAGCAAGCAGCTCAAACCGTCGATAGTAGTGTGTCCCCTTCATACCTTCAGCAGATTTGGTGAGCCCCACTTCCTCTCGGGGCCGTGTATAGTCTATATCATCCTTTTTGTATATGTTATGTCTTTTAAGGTATAGCCGGGGCCTTGTTGCCGACAAGTATTGTGTAAACCCTTAACACTCTTAGAGGCTCCGTAGACATGATGTGGGTTGTACATTTTTACTAGTAATCGTGGTCCGAATCAGAATTATTGTATGTTTTGTGATTATCAAATGTGGAAATGATGAAGGATAAAATGAACTCAAGTAGTAGATTCATGCTTAAACTCTAAATTGCTAATTCACGTGGAATAATGTATGTTGTAAACACGGGGTAGCGCATTGGTCAGGAAAGGAAATCCAGGTCCGCTTGACCGGGATCATCCGGTTGGGCACCGGTCTCGTCCCTCGATTTTGGGGCATGATAAACTTGGTATTAGAGCCTAAGGTTTTAAAAGTGTCCTAGGATGTCTCGGAGCCGCGTCTAGTAGAGCCCTTCTTATCGGTGTGTTGTCGACCACATCTATAATTAGGGGGCTGCATGGACATTTAGGAAAGTACTCTTTTATTGCTATTCTATATCGTGCGATGTGGTTAAAGGTGAGGTTGTCTATCTCTAACTCGTTCATTGTTCCAATTTTCAGTAAATGGCACCCAAGAAGAGAGCCCGACTCGGCCCAGAGGCCAATGCCACCCCAGGAGTGGCCGTGAATTCTTTATCTGATGGTGCGGGTGAGAATGATTCCCCGACCCTGAATCTGCCTGACTCTTCCATCCCAGGCCAGGATATTCCTATTCCTGCTCCAGCGGAAGGTGCTACAGTCCCTCCCGCTGATGTTCCTGATCCTTCCTCAGTCCCAGCTTCCGGTCCCGGTATTTCTGATGGGGACCTCAAGGGAGCTATTCAGATGTTGACTCAGCTAGTGGCCTCCCATCCCCAAAGATTACATGATGCCCCTGCATCCTCTAGCGAGCAGGGGGATTCTTCAGGTTCCAGGGTCAAGCAGTTTCTGCGGTTAGCCCCTCAAGAGTTCACAGGCACCGACCCAGAGCTGATCCTCAGGAGTTCATTGATGAGATGTGCAAGACCCTCCGAGTTATGAGGGCTACTGAGACAGAGGGGGTTGAGTTGGCTTCCTATCGTCTGAAGGGCGCGGCATATTCGTGGTTTGAAATGTGGGAGAGTTCCCGTGGAGAGGGGAGCCCTCCGGCGAGGTGGGAGGAGTTTGTGGATGCCTTTATGGATCATTTCTCGCCTTCTGAGATTATGGCAGCCCGTGCTACAGAGTTTGAGGCCCTCAAGCAGGGAAACATAAGTGTGTGGGAGTATCATATGGAGTTTGTGCGCTTCTCCAAACATTCTGTTCACATGGTGTCTACTATGGAGGCTAGAGTTTGTCGGTTTGTTCAGGGCCTTGGTCCCTTGGTTATTAATGAAGCTGCTACAGCTTCTCTGCATTCAGATATGAACTACGGGAAGATTGTGGGATTTGCCCAGGCTACAGAGGCTCGGAAATTAAAGATAAGAATGGAGAGGGAGAGTAGTAGTAGGGCCCGATTAGCGAGCAAACTTGGGAGTTCAGTAGGAGGAGGGAGATCAGCGTCCATCTCAATCTTATGCTTAGTCCTCAGCCATTGCGCCTCCACCAGGGCACAGTTATTAGCAAGGAGGTCGCGTTGGACCAGGTTCAGACAGCAGGAGGTTTCAGCAGTCGAGTCGTTCAGGTGGGAGGTTCCAACAGCAGCAGAGGGCCCCATGCCCTAAGTATGGGAGGTTCCATTCTGAGCCTTGTTACTTGGACATACCGGTATGCTATAGGTGTGGAGTAAGAGGCCACGTTCAGCGATACTGTCGTGCACCCCGTCCGGGCACGGGTAGGGGTACTGCTCAGCCATCCAGTTCTTCAGCCGCTGTATCTTGAGCACGCCCTCCAGCTCCAGCAGGCCACGATGCAGCTAGGGGTGGAGCCCGGGGTCAAGGGGGACCTAGTCGATTCTATGCTTTGAGTGGTCGCCAGAGTGCGGAGGCTTCTCTAGATGTTGTCATAGGTATTCTGACTGTTCAGCCACATGATGTTTATGCTCTTATTGATCCCGGGCCCTCTTTGTCATATGTTACTCCATTTATTGCTTCAAGTTATGGGATAGAACTCAAATAGCTTCACAAGACGTTCTCTGTTTCGACTCCGGTTGGTGATTCTATTACGACCGTGCGAGTCTATAGAAATTGTGTTGTCACGGTGCGTGGTCGGGATACCACGACCGATCTTATTGAGTTAGAAATGGTAGATTTTGATGTAATTATGGGGATGGATTGGCTCTATTCGTGCTTTTCTAAACTCGATTGCCGAACCAGAATTATGAGGCTCGAGTTTCCTAATGAATCAGTTATCGAGTGGGAGGGGAATAATGTTGTGCCAAGAGGTAGATTTATTTCCTACCTTAAAGCCTCAAAGATGATCAGAAAAGGGTGCATCTACCATTTGGTCCGGGTTGCGGATGCCACTTCAGGGGTGCCTGTTCTCGAATCTGTGCCTGTTGTGAATGAATTTCTTGAAGTATTTCCGGACGAGCTTCCTGGGATTCCACCAGATAGAGAGATCAATTTCGGGATTGATGTATTTCCAGATACACAACCTATATCTATTCCACCTTACCAAATGGTGCCAGCAGAATTGAGAGAGTTAAAAGAGCAATTGAAAGATTTACTAGAAAAAGGTTTCATACGGCCAAGTGTGTCGCCTTGGGGCACACCGGTTCTTTTTGTCAGAAAGAAAGACGGATCGCTTCGGATGTGTATTGATTATCGGCAGCTCAACAAGTTCACCATAAAAAACAAATACCCATTGCCTCGGATAGATGATTTGTTCGACCAGTTGCAAGGTGCTAAGTTCTTCTCAAAGATTGATTTGCGGTCCGGGTATCACCAGTTAAAGATCAGGGAGCAGGATATTCCTAAGACTGCCTTCAAGACTCGATATGGGCACTTTGAATTCCTGGTAATGTCTTTCGGGCTAACCAACGACCCAACAACTTTTATGGATCTTATGAATCGGGTTTTCAAACCATTTCTTGACTCCTTTGTGATTGTCTTCATTGACGATATCCTTGTTTATTCGCGAAGTCAGGAAGACCATGCTACTCACCACAGGGCAGTTCTGCAGAGTCTTCATCAGCATAAGTTGTATGAAAAGTTTTCAAAATGTGAATTTTGGCTAGAATCAGTCACCTTTTTGGGCCATGTCGTTTCCAGGGAAGGGATTCGAGTTGATCCCCAAAAGATTGCAGCGGTAAGGGATTGGCCTAGGCCAACAACCCCGACAGAGATTCGCAGTTTCTTGGGTTTGGCGGGATATTATCGGAGGTTTGTGGAGGGATTATCTACCCTCACCTCCCCATTGACTAAGCTGACGCAAAAGGCGGTTAAGTTTCAGTGGTCCAATGCTTGTGAAAAGAGTTTTCAGGAATTGAAATTGAGATTGACTACGGAGCCAGTGTTGACCTTGCCAGAGGGTACAAAGGGATTTGTGGTTTATTGTGATGCTTCAAGGTTTGGTTTGGGGTGTGTGTTGATGCAGTGGGGGAAGGTAATAGCGTATGCTTCAAGACAACTCAAGAATCACGAGAAGACTTATCCGACGCATGATTTGGAGCTTGCGGCGGTTGTGTTTGCATTGAAAATCTGGCGGCATTATCTTTATGGGGTCCATGTGGACGTGTTCACAGACCACAAGAGTCTTCAGTGTTTATTCAAACAAAAGGAGTTGAACTTAAGGCAGCGGAGGTGGTTAGAGTGGCTCAAGGATTATGATATGAATATTTTGTACCATCCAGGNCAGCTCAAGAATCACGAGAAGAATTATCCGATGCATGATTTGGAGCTCGCGGCGGTTGTGTTTGCATTAAAAATCTGGCGGCATTATCTTTATGGGGTCCATGTGGACGTGTTCACAGACCACAAGAGTCTTCAGTGTTTATTCAAACAAAAGGAGTTGAACTTAAGGCAGCGGAGGTGGTTAGAGTGGCTCAAGGATTATGATATGAATATTTTGTACCATCCAGGAAAGGCGAATGTGGTAGCCGACGTTCTTAGTCAGAAATCCATGGGTAGCTTGGCTCATTTGGAAGTAGGTCAGAGGCTTTTGGCTCGGGAGGTTTATCAGTTGGCCAGTCTGGGGGTATGTCTTTCGGCCTCAGGTGAAGGGGATGTCAACGGAGCAGAGTCTTTGCTTGTAACGGAAATCAAGGAAAATCAATTCAGAGATCCAGCATTGGTACATTTGAGAGAGGAAATTCTGAATCTTAAGACTACAACATTTTCACTCGGCAATGATGACGGTGTTTTGTGGTGCCAAGGGAGACTATATGTTCCGAACATAGATGATCTTCGGGAAAGGGTAATGGAAGAGGCTCACAATTCCAGGCATTCAGTACACCCAGGTTCTACAAAGATGTATCATGATCTCAAGGAGATTTATTGGTGGAATGGTATGAAGAGGGGTGTGGCAGACTTTGTGGCTAGGTGTCCGGATTGTCATCAAGTGAAGGACGAGCATCAGAGGCCCGGTGGGTAGACACAACTTATAGAAATACCAATGTGGAAATGGGAGATGATCAATATGGACTTTGTGGTGGGGTTACCCCGCACTCAGCGCAAGTTCGACTCAGTTTGGGTAATAGTGGATCGGCTCACGAAGTCGGCGCATTTCTTGCCAGTCAAGTCCACTGATACTGCATAGCAGTACGCTCATTTATATATCAAAGAAATAGTCAGGCTCCATGGCACTCCAGTATCTATTATCTCGGATCGAGGGGCCCAGTTCACAACTAACTTTTGGAAGAAGTTTCAGCAAAGTTTGGGTACGCAGGTGAATCTAAGCACACCATTCCACCCACAGACTGATGGGCAGGCAGAGCGGACCATTCAGACGCTTGAAGATATGTTACAGGCTTGTGTATTGGATTTCAAAGGTAGCTGGGATGATCACTTGGCGCTTATAGAATTTTCTTACAATAACAATTTCCATGCCAGTATTCAGATATTCCCATTTGAGGCATTGTACGAAAGAAGGTGTAGGTCTCCGATTGGATGGTTCGAGGTTGGCGAGGCGGAACTGCTAGGACCGGATCTTGTGCACCAAGCTATGGAAAAAGTTAAAGTCATTCAGGAAAGGATGAAGACTTCTCAGAGTCGTCATAAATCCTATGTAGACGTTCGTCGAAGAGATTTGGAGTTTCAAGTAGATGATTGGGTATTCTAGAAGGTGTCTCCCATGAAGGGAGTGATGCGGTTTGGGAAGAAAGGAAAATTTAGCCCAAGGTATGTCGGGCCATATAGGATTGCTCAAAGGATAGGACAGGTGGATTATAGGCTGGAAGTACCCCCTGAGATGTCATTAGTGCACCCAGTGTTTCATGTGTCTATGTTGAAGAAGGTGATTGGGGATCCATCCACCATTGTGCCGGCGGAGACGGTTGAAGTTAATGAAGGATTGTCATATGAAGAGGTTCCAGTTGCAATTCTTGATAGGCAAGTCCGTAGATTGAGGAACAAAGAGATTGCTTCTGTTAAAGTATTATGGCAGAGTCAACAAATGGAAGAATCCATATGGGAAGCGGAAAATGAAATGAAAGAGAAATATCCCCACCTGTTTGAATAAGTCCGGTAGTGGTTTTGAAAGTTGTCATTACTAAGCAATTATATATTGTGTTAAATTTTGTGCAAGAACACTCCACTCCCCTAATTACCCTACTATTGTGACTTCTCAAACTTTGTGCCATAAATTTATACGTTGTTGTGATTAGTTGGATTTTGTGCAACTCATTGTAATAGTTGAATTATGTGCAAATTTGTGGAATTAACCAAACTATATGAGGCTTGTGGAAGTAATTGAATTATATGTAGCTTGTTGAAATGACCGGATTGTGTGCAAGTTGATAGAGTAACTAAAATATGTGAAATTGGTTAAAATGTGTTTCGGGGGCTCTCTGACAGGTAGATAGGCCTAATTACAAAGGAAACTCTGGCAAAATTTTAAAGAAATATTGGAGTTAGTAAAAATTTGGGGGTTGGCTTATTTTGTGTTTTTCCTACTCTAGTGATTCCCCGATCCTCATTCGAGGACGAATGATTTTAAGTCGGGGAGAATGTAAAGATCCGTAAAATTTTATAGCTAAAAATAATGCCCAAATAGGTCTACGTGTTGTTATAACTGTAGAAATTCTTAAAACGGACCCTTTTTGAGTAAAAAGTACCCCGGGAGTTGAAAGATATACTTTTCCAGATTTGCGCAGGTCTGCGGTACACTACGCGATCACAGATCAGGTATGCGGACCGCATAGTGGTCGCATACCTGGATAGTTTGCTGTCCATTTTGAGGACAGCTATGCGGCCTAAAATGCGATCCTATTTTACGAATGCGGGCCACATAGTTGTCGCATTATTGCACCTTGACTTTTTAGGAGGGAGTTATGCGACGCACAATGCGATCGCATAACAGGTATGTGGACAGCATAGTGGTCGCATAACTGGGCAGTCTACTTTTCTTTTTGGCCCATTTGAGGGCCAATTATGCGACAGGAATGCGATCGCATTTCCGCTTCGGGACTGTTAAATTTCTAATTTTATACCCGACCCCCAAGTCATTAAAACACTTACCCCCTTCCATTTTAAAGATTTTCTGAACAAAAATAGAGAGAGGGAAGAGAGAGTTCTAGAGAGAGAAAGTTCCAACTTCATCAAAAGTGATCCTCCATCATTCAAGCTTGGAACTAATCAAGTAGGGCACAAATTTCTTCACTCTAAGAGGTAAGCTTCTACCCCATTAACCTTAATTTACAGATTTTTGTGAAAATGAAACATGGGTAGGATAGTTCATAAAGATGGGGTTAAGAATCTTGCATGCATGTACCCAATTTATCATAATCTAGTAAAGGAAAATAGGTTGGAGTAACCTTTCACTAAAAGGGGGTTATTTAATCTAAAGGAACACCTAGTGTTTGATAGAAAGCTCAAATGAGTTCAAGACATGTTCATAATTCCTAATTCTAAGTTTAAATGTGCCGCATTGTGAATTAGATTGAAGGTGCTAGAAGGTCCGGTGATTTGAGATAGAAACTAAGGAAAAATTCCGATTCGAGGTATGTATGGCTAACTTTAATCCTTGTAGAGTCATCTTGTAGGTGTCCGAGCACTCGGTATGAAATTTTTGCTTGAGCATTTGTGAATTGATTGCCCTACTGCGTCGAGGTGTAAGACTTCATTCTTTGAATTTCTTAGTCGATTACCATGTTATATGAGCTTGCGAAAAAGTGATTATTTGTGATTATTCTATCATGTGCAAAGCTTGTTAAATGTTGAATACATTGGTATGAGAGAATGTGCTGCAAAACGAGAGAAATGATAACAAATCAAAGTGTAGAACGTATCTAAGTGTTAAATGCTGTGTAGTAAATAATGGGAAAGGAAACGAGGATAAACTGTTTGAGCTATATGTTGATGGCATACCGTATATGACTCACTGTTTGATAAAGATTTCTGTGGCCTTGATTCCATATGGTTACTTGGTTGTTACGAATGAATATCCTTGACAATGAGATTCTTCGTCATTGAATTATTGGTTGAGGTTGCTATTAATTACATTGTTGAATGTATCAAAGTGCAAAAGGATGTGTAACAAATGACGAAAGTAAATATGGACTGATTTTATTGAGTTTAATGATTGTGGCAACACCATGTATGAATTACTGATTGGTAAGGATCATTGTGCCTTGATTTCACATAGATATTGGTTGATATGAACTTATGTTCTTCATGATAAATATCCTTGTGATATAATTGTTGGCAGTAGTTATTGTGAAATGTGATTGTAAGGTGGGATCGGGTTGCACGCCGCAACAGAAATGTAAGGTGGGATCGGGTTGCACGCCGCAACAGAAAATAATAAGGGTGTAATGTGATTGTGAGATGGGATCAGGTTGCACGCCGCAACAGGAGAAATAAGGGTGGAGTATGATTGTAAGGTGGGATCGGGTTGCGCGCCGCAACAAGGGAAAAAATTGAAATAAGAAACTGTGGAAACCTCATTTGTGATTCTCTGTATCTTTGTGCAATATTTGTTTGGGTTTCTTTAACTGCCTCATATATGTGTATTATTTGATTTTACATAGAGTAAAGTTTGTTTATACATGCTAGTACTATTCAATGGTACTAATGTCCCTTTTTGTCGGGGGCGCTACATCTTTTATATGGATGTAGGTGGTTCCACAGCAGGCAGCTCAGACCGCCGATAGTGGTGTTTCCCTTTCATACCTTCAGCAGATCCGATGAGCCCCACTTCCTATCGGGGCCGTGTATAGTCTATATCATCCCTTTTGTATATGTTATGTCTTCTAAGGTATAGATGTGGCCTTGTTTCCAGCAAGTATTGTGTAAACCCTTAACACTCTTAGAAGCTCCGTAGACATAATGTGGGTTGTACATATATGTAGTTTGGGCAGTAAATGTGTTAACTAGTAATCGTGGTCCGAACCGGAATTATTGTATGTTTTGTGATTATCAAATGTGGAAATGATAAAGGATAAAATGAACTCAAGTAGTATATTCATGTTTAAACTCTAAATTGCTAATTCACGTGGAATAATGTATGTTGTAAACACGGGGTAGCGCGTTGGTCAGGAAACGCAATCCAGGTCCGCTTGACCGGGATCATCAGGTTGGGTGTCGATCTCGTCCCTCGGTTTTGGGGCGTGACAATATATTCTTCCAAAACCATCCCTTTAACATGAGAGTTTTTATAAGAGAGAGAGCCCTCTTATGTTTACGGTACTCTTGAAGAGGACGTCTCCTGTTCATTATGGCACTAGCATTTCAAATACTTGTTTAACTTTCAAATGACAAAGTTAATTCATCGTTCAGACAAGAAACAAGAAAAAAATAAAAGGATTTCATTTTAATCCTTCTATTTTAAAAAAGTACATAAGAATTTGATATGCTAAGAAAAAAAAGGAAATTTCCATTACTTGTGGCTAACTTGTACAACTTGTTTCTACAGGGCTGGCCGTGCAGTCCCTGGTCCCGATGATAGAATTATGTTTCTGATTTTTTCGTTTCCCGATCGATGTGGCAGTCATTTTGGCTGTATCCTCATATCGTTCCTCGTAGTGTTCGAATGCGAATAATGCGAATTGGAACACTGGAAGTCCCGTTGCTTCAAAGATTTCACTAATGAATTGCTAGATAATCCTTAACTTGGTAACACACTTTAATTCCTCTCAGGAATTTATGCTATCGAGCGAAGGACTATCTAACAACCCTCTAGTGGTTTGTGCTTGTGAACGATTGGGTAACCTTTGCTCGATGGCAAACTTAACTTCCCTGTGGGATTTTGCTATAGAGAAAAAGATTATCTAACCGTCCCAGAGTGGACCTTTGCTTACGTGCCTTGCTATTAAAGATATTATTGCTGTTGTTGGGTCTTTCTTTATACTATGATTTCTGTTGCTACCTTGTTAAAAACCTTGCCAGAAAAATCCAATTAGGACAAAAACTGAACGAAGGGAAAAAGAGTGCAGCACATACTTTCAGTTTAGGTGATGCTCATCAGCAATAATTTATTTTTGAGGTGTGCCACGTCTAGTTGCTTGGAAACTTTTCTCTATATTGATTCTCCAATTCATATGAACCTTTCACGGTGACAACTGAAACCCGGTGGGGGCCTTCCCATGTTGGACCTAGCTTCCCTGCGTTGAGCTCCTAGGTGTTTTGAGTTACTTTTCTTAAGACCAAATCTCCTACTTTGAAATACCGGAGGTTGTCTCTTCGATTATAATACCGCTCCATTCTCTTCTTTTGGGCTGCCATTCTTACATACACCAAGTCCCTGCGCTCATCAACTAGCTCCAAGTTGAATAACTTTGCTTCATTGTTTGATTTTTGATCTGCTTAGAAATATCTCAAGGTGGGTTACCCTACTTCCACTAGGATTAAAGCTTCCGCTCCGTACACAAAGGAAACGGGAGTTTCTCCTATGCTCGATTTGGCCGATGTTCGGTACGCCCATAAAACTCTAGATAATTCCTCGGGCCAATTACTTTTAGTCGCTTTCAACCTTTTCTTGAGGTTTTGAATAATCACTTTGTTCGTTGACTCCGCTTCACCATTTGCCCTCGGATGATAGGGTGAAGATGTGATCCTCTTTATTTGTAAATCTTCAAGGAACTTTGTGACTCTTGCACCGATAAATTGCGGTCCATTATCGCATGATATCTATTTTGGTATTCCAAACCTATAAATTATATTTTCCCACAAGAAAGCTACCACTTCGCGCTCGTCGATCTTCTGATAAGGACCTGCGTCCACCCACTTAGAAAAATAGTCAGTCAAAATCAAAAGAAATCTTACCTTTCCGGGGGCCGGGGGCAATGGTCCGATGATGTCCATCCCCTATTTCATGAATGACCATCGGGACAGAACCGAATGCAATAGTTTTTCCAATTGATGTACCAGTGGTGCGTAGCATTGACACTTATCGCATTTCGTACGAAGTTATTAGCATATTGTTCCAAGCAGGGCCAATAATATCATGCCTTTTCAACTTCAGCACTAAGGAATCTGTGCCCGAATGATTGTCGCATATCCCTTCGTGGACTTCTCACATAACATAATTAGCTTTGGATGCCCCCAAGCATCGGGCCAGTAGGCCTTGGAAAGATTTCCTATACAGTTGGCCTCTGTTGAAGCTATATTCTGCTACTTTTGCGTGCAACACTGGGGGCGCTTTGGATACTTCCGACAACTTCCCATGTTTGAGATAATGGATGATTTCATTCCGCCATCGATGATCCAAGGTTAGCCAATGCATCTGCTTCTGTATGATCTTCCCTCGGGATATGAGTAATCGACCACTCCCTAAATCGTACCAACAGAGCCTGGACCTTTACCACGTATTGATGTGTGTGCTCCTCTTTGGTTTCAAAGATCCCGTAGACCAGATTTACCACTTGCTATGAGTCTCATTTGATTTCGATAACCTTAGAATCGAGTCCCCGGGCCAATTCGAGCCCTGCAATCAAAGCCTCATACTCTGCTTCATTATTAGTTTAAGGGACCATTCTGATGGCTTACCTTATGGTTTCCCCCTAAGGCGTGATTAACACTATACCAAGCTCGGACCCTTTTGAGTTGGAAGCTCCATCCGTAAATAAGGTCCAAACCCCCGATGTCGATTTTGACACTATTACTGCCCCTTTGGTTGCCAAAGACAGTAACCCCAGACTGAAATCGGCTACAAAGTCATCCAAGACTTAATTATAGTCCTTGGTTTATATTCTATGTCGAACTCACTCATTTTGACGTCCCAGTTGGCCAACCTACCCGAAAGCTTGGGTTTGTCAAGGATGTTCGGCAAAGGGAAAATGGTCACTGCAGCTATTGGGTGACATTGAAAGTAGGCCTCAGCTTTTGAGCGGCGACTACAAGAGCTTAGGCCAATTTTTCCAAGTATGGGTAGTGAGTTTCTGCTCCAGCTAATACTAACATAATAAATGGGAGATTACGTACATATGAGTGGGGATTTTGACTACTTATTAACACCTTTTAGCTTTCGTTTTAGTCCAAAAATACTTAATTATATTTCTGAAAACTGATGAAATGTACTTAATTGCAGGAATATTGGAAGATGAGCTCCCGAAATGAATCCAACTCAAGAAAGAGTAATCTTAACTCAAGGGCAAAAGCAAGCACAAAAGCTCAAAGTGTGGACCACAGAATATCATCTGCGGCAGCAGGATGTGAAGAAAGTCCATTAGAAAATATTGAGAAAGTACGGACCGCACATGAATTGTGCGGCCACAGAAGCTGGGTCAGAGCAAAAGTTCAGAGAACTTGCATCTTCAGTCCAATACAAGTGTGGACCGCACAATTATTGTGCGTCCGTAAAAGAAGAGCTACGCTGCCGCAGACACATTTGTGGGGACCGTAGAAGAACAAGGTGCGGTCGAAGACACAATTGTGCGGATCGCAGAAAAAGGGCAGTGCGACTACAGTTCGTTATTATGTGGTCGCAGATTTCAAACCTTGTGAAGCTGAAGCAAAGTCCGATTCGCACATGGAATTGTGCAGCCGCAGAATCTTCGAAAGGGTATTTTTGTTTGAAAATTCCAGCCCTGTATAAATGGAAGAGTTTCACCTTTTTAGGTGAACTTTTGACATCAACAGCCACACTAGACGGTTTCTTTTACTCTTTTTAGTAGTTTTTGCCATTTTAAGCTTTTTGAATATTGATTTCATCATTTTAATATCAATATGGGTTTAATTATCACTTCTTCTTCTTTTCTTCCAATTTAATCATGAGTGGATAGACTTTCACTAGGGTTGTAACCCAACCCTAGTGTGTAAACTTAATGGGTGTTTGATTTATTGCTTGTTTATGGTTGGGTGTTGATTATCTAGCCTTGTTCTTGCTTTTATTTGAAGAATTAATGGTTGAAAACATTATTTCATGCCTGTTTGACTTGGTCTCTACTTGAGAAAGAGAAACTTTGTCTTGGAAAACTTGGCTAGCAATAAGTTGGGTCAATTGAGAGATTGATAAGCCCAATTAAAGGGTTGAACCTAGAGATAGTAAAACCCGACTTGATCTTATTATCAACTATTTTGTTCAATATCCATTTGGACTTGAGAAAGCTAAATTGGGAAAAATCACTCACTAACCGAGAGGTAGTGAGTGGATACTTGAGTGTTGCTAACTATAATATACTCCGACTAATAAAACATTCTTTAAAGTTTACACCCCATTAGGCAAACACCTAGGTGAAGGTCATAACCCTAGGCCTTTTTATATCCATTGAAAAACAACCAAATACAATTTCCTAGTTTCATTCTTTAAATTGCAATCGTAGTTTAATTTAGATTTTCAAACAAAACAAAATATTACGGAAGTGCAAATTTAGATATACAAACTCACGCGCTAAGATATATACTATTAACACACATTCATATAGCTCCCTGCGAAATTCGACCCCGACTCTTGTTGGGTATTACAATTGCATCGACCATTTTCATATCCTCAAATAAAGGAGTGAAATTGGACGAGACCACATACCTTCGTCCTCACGGACTAAAACTGCATTTATCGCGACTTCTGAGACCGCGAGGTAGATTAACAACGTCTCCTCTTCTTTTGGTTTTGAAAGCAACGGAGGGCTTGACAAGTAATTTTTCAAATCTCTCAAAGCCTGCTGGCACTCCGGGGTCCATTTGAAATTAATTTTCTTTTTGAGCAGTGCGATGAAACGGTGACACCTCTCTAATGACCGAAAAATGTACCTGCTCAAAGCTGCCAATCTCCCGGTGAGCCTTTGGACTTCTTTCTCATTTGACATTTGGTCCTGGATGTCTTCAATGGCCTTGATCTTATCGAGGTTTACTTCAATTCCCCTTTGCGATACCATAAATACAAGAAACTTAGCAGAGCTAATCCTGAACGTGCATTTTTCGGGGTTAAGTTTCATATTATGCTTCCTTAAGATATCAAAAGTTTCTTGCAGATGTTTAAGGTGATCACCTGCATTCAAAGACTTAACGAGCATATAGTCTATATAAACTTTCATAGTTTTTCCTTTTTTTTTCCTAATATCTTGTTCACGAGCCATTGATAAGTGGCTCTAGTGTTTTTTTAACCCGAAGGGCATCACATTATAGAAATATATATCGAAATTCGTTATAAACAATGTCTTTTCTTGATCCTTCGGGTTCATCTTAATTTGGTTGTACTTAGAATAAGCATCTAGGAAACTCATTAACTCGTGCTCGGTCATAACATCAATTATTTGATTGATGTTTGGTAGTGGGAACAAGTCTTCCGGGCGTGCCTTATTCAAATCTTTATAATCAACACACATGCGAAATTTATTGCTCTTCTTAGGAACTACTACTACATTAGCTATCCAGTCCGGATATTTTACCTCTTGTATCGAACCAATATTAAGTAAGCGAGTTACCTCTTCCTTGATGAATTTATTCCTGGCTTTAGTAGTAGGGCGTTTCTTTTGTCGCACCGGAGGTATGCTTCGATCCAAACTTAACTTGTGCATGAATACCTCCGTTGGGATACCTGTCATATCAGCATGCGACCATGCAAAACAATCGGCGTTAGATTTAAGAAATTTAATATAGACATACCTGAGCTCGGGGTTCAGTCATGTCCCCAAGTGGAATTTCCTTTCTAAGAACTCCTCGAACAACACAACTTGCTCAAGTTCTTCGTTGTGGATTTCATTGCGTCTATCTCTTCCGGAACCTGAAAATACCTCAACACCTTATAAAATTCTAACGTTTCTGCCCTCAGGCTAACTTCATCCGGTTCGGGGGTGGGCGTCGATTTCTGTAATTTCTATGCCATGTGTTCCTTTCCTTTGCTGCTAGAGATCGAAATTGCATTCATCTCCCTCACCGTCGTTTGATCACTCCTTATCTGTTTAACTCCTTCTGACGTTGGAAACTTCAACAATTGATGGTATGTTGATGGCACAACTTTCATCTCGTGCAACCACGGTCTTCCCAAAATAATGTTTTATCCCATATTACCATCTAGCACTTCAAAAAGAGTTATTTTCATTACTCCTTCTGTGTTTGTAGGTAACAAAATCTCTCCTCGGGTTGTCACGCTCGCGAAGTTGAACACGACGAAGAGTTTGTGACCGGAATGATGCTTCCAATGAGTATAGCTTGCTTCAATACTCTCCATTTCATGATAATGGCCTAAATTCCTGGATCCAGTAGAACACGTTTAATTTAAAAATCTAGCACATTTAAAGAAGTTACTAGTGCGTCATTGTGCGGCAACAACAATCCGTCTACGTTCTCCTCCGTGAAAGTGATATTGTCTTCCATGACTTCCCGGAACCTTTTGCTATAGGTTATTGATACTTTCGTCTTTTTTGCTACCAAAAAGGTGACCCCGTTGATCTCGTTCCCCCCAAAGATCATGTTGATCATTTGGCGCGGGGGTTCGTCATCTACTTTCGAGGGTTCCACGTTGTTACGACTGTAGTTGTTCTTAGCTCGGTCACTCAAGAACTCTCTGAGATGACCATTCTTCAACAGTGTTACCACTTCTTCCCAAAGATGTCGGCAGTCTCCAATTTGATGGCCATTCGTCCCGTGGTATTCACACTAAAATTTGGGATCCCTCTGGTTGGGATTGGATCTCATTGGTTTCGGGAACCTTGCTTCTTTGATGTTTCTCATGGCAGACACCAACTCTACTATACTTGAAATTGTATTCTGATAGCTTGGGGGCAGGAAGGATCCCGCGTCCTTGACACTTTTTTTTCCTACAATGATCTATTGTTCCGACCATGATCAGTCCTTCTATCGATGGTGAACCTGCCCGCTGACCGAAAATCTCTGCCGCAGCCTTCGGTCCGTTCATAAGGCAAAAACCGACCCCTTGAAGACCGTTTGTCCCTGTCAAAATCGTGCTTTGATTTTTCTCTGTTCTTCTCCCATCCTTTTATCGATGACGGAAAGCCAACCAGATCATTTTCGATCTTTATCTTGGATTCGTACCGGTTGTGGACATCCGCACAAGTTGTTGCTTGAAACTCAAGCAAGCTTTCCTTCAATTTTTGGGAAGCGTCTGAACTTCTCGGATTTAGTCCTTTGGTGAATTCCCCACCCTCCCATTCATCCGGAACATCTGGGAGCAACATTCTCTCCTTTTTGGAATTAGGTAACGAACTCCTGCAGCAATTCGGACTCTACTTGCGCAATATGTCGACTTTTCAGGCCTGTACTTTCCTGGACCCGGCATGAGCCTTGATGAAAGAGTCTGCGAGCATCTCAAAGGAGTCTATGGAGTGCTCGGGTAGCAGTGAATACCACATCAAGGCTCCCCTAGTGAGAGTCTCTCCAAATTTCTTTAGCAATACAAATTCAATTTCGTGAGGAGCTAAATCATTCCCTTTCACAGTCACTGTGTAGGTGGTAATATGCTCCTGAAAGTCTGAAGTCCCGTCATACTTTGGCACATCTGGAATTTTAAATCTCTTCGTGATTAATTCTGGTGCCGCATTTGACTTGTATGGCAACTGATCTTTGAATCCGGACCTTTCAGCACCGGTGGTGCGCCCAGGATCTGGTCCATGCGGGCGTTCACTTCCCTCATAAACCATATTAGCTCATTCTTGAAGGGGTCATTTTCGTTACTGGGATCGGAACCACTCTGCCCAGCCCCATCGGAGCCAACTTTGCCCATCAGGGTATTATTGTCGACCCTCTGTGTTGTTTGATTCGTGGGAACGCCGGGAGGAACCGGATCTCGTCTACTCGCATTATTCGAAGCCCCCAACAATGCTTCTTTCAACTCTGTCATAACCTTATCATGTCGCGTAAGGTGGCCTAGAATGATTGCCTATTATTCTTGTAGGATCCTTACCGCATCAACGACATGTTCCTCTTCAGCATCATCGGGGGTTGCCTCCCGAACATGTCGAGGATATCGCCCGTCATGCACCGACATGGCGTCATTCCCTTCGTTGTGGGTGTCACTGATTGAATCCTTAAAATGAGGTTGATCCCCTCGAACCTCGGGATTGTGCGTGTTGTTAACACCATTATCTGTCATTTTTGTAATTTTTGTTTTTCTAAGACAAAATAATCAACACACATTAGTAAAAGAGGCAAGGATCAACTTAATTACACGGTTGTCTAGACCCCATGGTGTGCGCCAAACTGTTTACCCGTAAAACGTACAGTAGAATTTATACGTGATTTCTAGATAAGTGAATTAAATTGATCCTGAAATAATAAGATAATTGAAGGAATATATAATACTTAGCCTTGATAAGAAGACGCAATGGCATAAATAAAGATTATGATAATATAGCCTCCGGGTGAAACAATAATAAGACCAATAATAAGGACAGAAAATAAGAAGATAAAATTGTATAGAGCTTTTGGTAGATTGTAATATTGATTTGCCAGAAAATTCGTGGCCTTTACAATGATAATTGAACTCATTATTTATAGCTACGTCTAGGGAAGGAAGTCTTAGGATCGTACCCTTCTTTAATATCAATTATAAGGGCCATTGATGAAGATGTAACGATGAGCACTGAGCATAAATGCCAAACTATTGTAACGGGCAACGTACTTTAATGCCGTGAAATATTCTCTATTAAATGCTACCGGGCAAAGAATATTTATTACATCCTTATGAGCGTTATTCTTCCTGGTGACAGACGAAACAATTACCTTCGGTTTTGACTATCCCTCCATCTTGAGCTT
The DNA here is from genome assembly GCA_005239525.1 of Nicotiana knightiana. Taxonomy (NCBI): domain Eukaryota; kingdom Viridiplantae; phylum Streptophyta; class Magnoliopsida; order Solanales; family Solanaceae; genus Nicotiana; species Nicotiana knightiana. The sequence goes on along the minus strand of ML396347.1, from coordinate 9,257 downwards.
CATGTATCCCTTTTTTGGACGGCCACGTAGCATTACATATTTTACCGTATAAACATACATAGTAAAGCTGTAATATATAAATAAGTAAAATACAAAGTTTATTCCCTCTAGCTAATTCCCTCAATTTAACACACCATCTAGCACTTGATAAGCCTTCTCCTGGATTTCTTCTGATCTCTTTGCTGTCATGCATACATATACGATTATATTATATGTACATATATTTGATGTTTTGATTTGGTAGGTCCGATCCTGAATCATTCTGCATTTGGACCCACTGCTTTTTTCTTTGCCTCCTCGTGAACTTGCTACAGATTTATCCTACATTAATTAGTACTACTAGGAACTCTCAAAATCCAGTATGAATCTTTAAAAAAAAAAAAACTAATAACATTATATAGCATACACATTGGAGTTTTTCCTCATTGTTCTTTTTTTAAATAAAAAATCATATCGCGAAACAATTTCTTTTACCAGAAAGATTTCTAAATTACTTTACTTGGAGTGCATGTTTGAGAGTGTGTTGACCCATTTCCCAAACTAAATCATTGTGGAATAAAGACAAACCGAATAGTACCATTATGTTTTCCTACTTTTCTTTTCCTCATAAAAACATATAATAATATTAACACCACATGATTAATTAGAGAATCTGTCTCTCTCACAGCACACACACACTCACTCAAATTGATCATATGTATATATATTTACCGTTTTACCTTGTGCATTTGTATAATATATGTTGCCCATACACATTTGCCACTGCTTTTATTTTCACTTATGGAACTATGGAAGGAATATTGCTCATGACTTGGTCAATTTTCCATATTTAGCCGCCACATCTTTTTTTCTTTTGTTGGCTCTTGAAGAGATAATCATGAAAAACTCAAAAAGTGCTATTGCAATTAAAAAATGGGGTTTCTAATGCAATTAGAGAAGTCAATAAAAGACAATAGTTTAATCAAATTGTTTGTCAACAGCACTTTTAATTGCAGAGTTGAAGCGAAAATACAGCAAGAGGTTTAAAGTGACAATTTGTGACATATTATATCAAGTTTAATAACAGGGAATGTAGTTGCAAAATTTAATCTTGTCCTTTTTTTCATCGAAAAAGTAGGACTGAAATCATGTAAAGTCAATTTGATCATCAAAGTTCTTACAACAACAACATACTCAGTATTATCTCACATTATGTATGGGAACGTAGATCTTACCTTTACCTTGTGAGGATAGAGAGATTGTTTCCAATAGACTCTATGCTCAGGATCAAACTAACTATGTATCGTTGTATTGATTTGAATTCTAGAAGAAGACATGCATAGTATTATTATATAAACTGGTAATTTTACGTCTCAACTCACTTAGTTAGCTGGCCTTTCTCCCTTTCTAACCCAACTGGGGAAATTATACCCATATCTGAATTAATTTATAATAAAAAAAACCCAGCTGGGGAAAGTTTTGTAAGAATCATCTCTCTCTCACACCATTAAATATAGAAAGGAGTACACAAATGTCAGAAATTTCTGCTCGGGTTTTTGTTTTTGAAAAAGTTATAAGGTTGAATCTTGAATGATAACGAAATGAAATGAAAGGGAAGGGAATTATATTGTTGAATGATAAAAAGAAGGAAATTTTAAACTAGCACTCGTTCATTTCCAAATTAGGTGACACCTATTTCTTTTGTATCGAGTCTAGAATGACATCTTTTTATATTTAGTAACAATTCAATTTTAAAAAGTTTTTTAGTCACACAAATTTTTATGATTTATTTTAAACTATAAAGTTTAAAAATATTTTTTTATTTCTTAAACTCTGTGCTCAAGTCAAATAAACTCAGGTAAACAATAGTACGATAAGTAACTTTGATGGGACCATGCATGTCTGTTAGGGAATTAATCAATGACTCAATCATGTCATGGTAAATAGATAAAGTTGCATTTAATTAGTAGAAGAGAGGGGTCTACTCGTACCAATGAATGGTAATATTATACTCTATTTATGCAATTCAACGTCTCCATCTCTCCTTCTTTCTCGTTCTCTCTCTCTGTCTCTTTCAATACTCTTCAAATACAAATCAAACTCTCTTTTTAAATCTATATGTTGATTTTTTTGAGCTACTTTATGAGTGAATGCAAAAGGTTGGTACAATTAGGCAAAAGAACTTTTTTAAAAAAAAAAATAAAAGTTTGAATATTGTTGAAAGGCATAATAGTACTACTATAGAATAAAGAAAGATGAGATATTTGTGGGTAGTGAAGAGAACAAAAGAAAAGACAGAAATTGCACGTCAGAGTTAGCAGTAGCTCGCTGGATAGTGGTCTAGTTCCATCCTGTGGAGAGAGGAGATGATATCTTCTTCTCATCCACACCTCTCTCTCTCTCTCTCTCTCTTAAATCTTTTCTCCTTCTCTTGTTTTCATTCATAATGGTTCTTTTAGTTGCAAGAAAAACTAAACCTTGTTTTGTGGGGTGATGCCAAACTAAAGGAAGAAGAAATAAGCAAGAGTATAGGGAATAGGAAGTTTTTGAGGTTCAAACAATTACCAAAAAGAAACTAGTTTTTTGCCTCTATCCATGTCTACTTTAGCTTTTTCTAGTTAGGTTTGGTTTTGTCTTTAGATCTAGCATATATACGCATCCTCCCAATCTCTCATTTGGGATGATGAATATTCAACAAAAGCAACAACATGTTCATGTGGAGGAAAACATGTCCAATTTAACTTCTGCATCTGGTGAAGCAAGTTTATCATCTTCCAACAACATGAATGATACTACTATTGGAGGCATTTTCATTCCTCAGAATCAAAATCCACAACAACAACAACAAATCAAGAAAAAGAGAAACCAAGCTGGCAATCCAGGTCTAATTAATTCATCAATCTTTATCAAAATTAAAACTTAACTTGTTTTTTACATTCAAACTAGTTATAGTCTGCGTACACACTAACCTCTCTCTCTATTATTATTGCAAAAGCTTAACCAGCTGGACAAAGTCCATCTAAACTCAAGATTTCTATCTTATAATCTACAAGCGTCTCAACAAAAAGTCGTCAATTATTTCTTTTTGTTTTTTGGAACAGATCCTGAAGCAGAAGTGATAGCTTTGTCACCAAAGACACTACTGGCAACCAATAGATTCTTTTGTGAAATCTGCAACAAAGGTTTTAAAAGAGATCAGAATCTGCAACTCCATAGAAGAGGGCACAATTTGCCATGGAAGCTAAAGCAAAGAACAAATAAAGAAGTGATTAGAAAGAAGGTTTATGTTTGTCCAGAGCCCAGCTGTGTGCACCATGATTCCTCCAGGGCATTAGGTGACTTAACTGGAATCAAGAAACACTTCAGCAGAAAGCATGGTGAGAAGAAGTGGAAATGTGAGAAATGTTCAAAGCGTTATGCAGTTCAATCTGACTGCAAAGCTCACTCCAAAACCTGTGGCACTAAAGAATATAGATGTGAATGTGGAACCCTTTTTTCAAGGTAATTAACCAATAAAAATAAACATCATTTTTTGGCTATAGGGGTATGAACACGAACATATAGGAGTCCATCTTCTCTTTTTTCTTTCTTTTTCATTTGGTGTCCATGAATTAGACGATTAAATTCGGAATACTTCATACTTAATTAGAGCTCGAATTTAAAACCTCATGACAAAGTAATTATCATTCCACTGTAATCCTTATAATTAGTCTCTTTTCTTTCTACTTTTTGTAATTTTTAATTCTTCCTTTTTTTAAAATTATTATTTGGGGTCTAAGTGACTAGCCTAGGTGTGTAAAGTGATAATGGGATTATTGTGGAATGGATTCTGTGGAATGATTAATAATAGTATAATATATCAGTATCATATTTCCACCCACTCCCCTAAGTATCATATTTCCACCCATTCCCGTAAGGGGACAAAACTAATAACACCAACTATTGGTCATTAGTGCCCATGATTTTAGGGGTATGTAAGTTTGTGTTTTTTTTCCTTATTTCAGCATTTAAATTTTTATCATCCTTTTTTCTTGTTTATTATTTCAGACGGGACAGTTTCATCACGCACAGAGCTTTCTGCGATACTTTAGCTGCGGAGAGTACAAGATCAGCAATAAATGGAGGAAATCCAATAATTAGTTTCCCATCCCAAGCAGCTGGTAGTATTTCAACATCTCAGATGAATCAGCTCCAGTTTCAAACGCCCCAGTATTTTAACAGCCATGAATTCCCAGCTGCTGCGGCATTTTCCATGAAAAAGGAGCAGCCATGTCATGATTTCAATCATCTAAGACATAATACTGAGATTCCTCAATGGCTAATGACTTGCCAACCATTTGTTGGAGCTGGTCTTGGCCCGCCCTCATCAGTACCTGCTGACTTTAGCTCATCGATATTTCAAGCCACTAGGTTAGATCAAGAATACACGCAGAGCCACCAAGATTTAACGTCAACTGATTTCCATGAGAACTCAAACCCTAATTTTGGAGGTAATCAACTGTTTGATCAACTAAATGCTTATACTCATAGGAGTACTATTTAATCAACAATATCTCATCTAAATGCTTATATTGTTCGAGAGATCACATTTTTTTAATTGCTTAATTATATTATGTCAACACAAATAATAGCATAATAAAATAAATAATTTAATTACTTCAGAAAAGATAAAAATAACATGGGATTTTTTTGTGATTTATTAGTATTCTAAATCTTTGTTGGTATTTGAAATATCCGATTCAAGTAGACAACGAGATGGTTGAATAAAAAAATGTGCTTAACATTAAATTTTTTTCCGAGGTCAAGGCAATATGAATGTTCTTACGTGTGTGTTTGATTTTTATGGACCAAACGCGTGAAATATTTTTTAGGTGGTGTTGACATTTTGAATTCAATTCAGAACCTCTTGCAATATTTTGATATCATGTTGAATTGTGTTTGAGTGGGCCGGATATATTCATGTAAATTTAAAAGATAAAGTACACTTTAATTTATTTAATTATGTATTCAACAGGACGACTTACGGCAGTAGCACCACCTTACCATTCAACAGGAGAAGCAGCGGTCTCCCAACACATTTCTGCGACTGCATTGCTGCAGAAAGCAGCTGAGTTGGGTGCTACAATGAGTAACAAAGCAAGTGCATCATCTGTCTCTGCATCATCTCCTGCAGGTCCAGCTGCCATTCTGATGAGACAATCACCCCACCAAACTCACGTGTCTGTTACTACTGATTCTGCAGCAGCTGCAGGTAGCAAACAAACTGATCAGTTTGGACTCAATTTGTCCTCACGTGAATTTGAGCTGACAAATAGTACGGGCCTTATCAATACCTTAGGCAATTCATACGGGAATAAAGTTGCTGCCGCTACAGTACCATCCTTTTCTTTTGCTAATGCTACTGGTTTTGAAGGGTCAACGTTTGAAGATGCATTTGGTGGCTTTGGCACTTTGAATTCAAAGAAAGATAATGAATTCAACGGAACTACACTCTCAGAAACAACCAGTGGCATTAATGAGGATATTATGACCAAGGATTTCTTGGGTCTAAGACCTCTCTCTCACAACGATATTTTCAATATAGCTGGTCTAGTTAATACTACTTCTAGTAGTGAACATGATCAGTTTCAAAATCATAAAACATGGCAAAGTTAGCTTAGAATATTTTTATTGTTGCTTATGGATTACCATATAATGCAAGTCATATTTCTGTAAACTATGGCCACGTGGCTTATGAAATATTTGGTTTAATAAATATATTGTTAAATTAGTATTTGGATAAAATTAGGGGAATTTAATTATAGTTATAACTCCCCACTAACCAACTTTGATGCAAAGTGGTAATTAACCGATGGTTCCTCTCTCTGCCTATTAAAAGAAGAATAGCGTAACTCCATTTTCTATTCTGAAAGAACACAGAAAAGGTAGAGAGAGAGATAAGTACTGTTTTTTCTCAAGAACAACAATTATGAAGAAAGCTTCTGCTCAATATTATCAAGTAAACACATCATGGATTCAAGAAAGTTTTCTTGGTTGAAGTTATTGTATATGTATTTGGCAAAATGACCTCCTGATCACCACCTAAACTTACACTCGTTTGTCAATCCAGTAAAGAAACTTAGAACTTTCATATTCGACTCCTCAACTTAATGAAATAAATATCAATAAAAACATCCATCAGAGCGTGAGCTTCAATTGTCTGACAAGAATAATGACAAGTCACACTCTATGACTTTTTATTTTTCGACACGTGTAGTTTGTGGGTACCATATTTTTATTACCAAATTTTTAATTTATTATTTTCTTTCTCTTTATCACCGTCATGTCTTAACTGTTACTCCACGATATCTTCGCCACCAACACCACCACACACCGTCAAGTCAAGCCTAAATGGCCAGATCCAAATGTAACAGAAAGCCTACTCCTTTTGCGTCTTCTTCATCATCACCAATTTTATTTACCGATTTTGATTCTTGACAAAGCCACTATTTTCACCTGCCAACTCCATCATGTTTAGCCGCTAAGTAATTTGATCCGGCAACAGAGCTGTAAAGAATTTTATCGGTGTCAATCCCCATCCCATCTCCTTAATACAATTTCCTCGTATTATCAATTTCTCTATCTATTAATAGACCAACTATCCATCGGACTAAACATCCCATCTTGTCCTTATAAAGTCAATCCTTCAAAAACAGTTATCTCTTCCACCTTCAACTCTTTTTCTTTCTTTAACTGAAAAACACCTTTTGACAAGAAGAAAGGGGAGAAGAAAAACATAAAGAGATTGGGGACGGGGAGAAGAAAAAAATGAAAAGATTGGGGACGGGAAGAAGAACCGGAGTAGAGGAATGACGTAGCAGAGAGGAAAGGGGGACAAAGGGTACTTGTGGGGGGGGGGGGGGGGGACGGAGAAAGGGGGAGATGGGACGAATTTGATTTGTTATATTTGCTTTTTCTTTTTATCCTTTTAGTTACAATTGATAGAATTCGAGGGTCAACCAAACTATATAGAGAACCAGGTTCTCTATCAGTTTTCACATATTACACACACACAGAGCACAATTTAAATAACATTGAGAGTTTTACGTGAAAAATTCCCAGCTCAACGGGATAAAAAACTACGACCTACCCTTGTAGGATTTCAACTTCACTACTGAGAAAATTGTTTAGATTACAACCTATTGTAACCTAAGAATTAACTCCTTAATCCCTCACTAACTTGTTACACACCTATTACAAGTCACTTTGTAATACCTCCATTACAAAGACGTTACAACTTGACTAACACTAGCCAAGATAAAAACACGGGGATTTATGATTTACAAGAGTTTCCTACACAATGCTTCTAAGTAAGCTGAGTAGGAATTACAAGTAAGAACATTAACAAAGATACAAATCAACTAAAGACATATAATCACTTGATATGGGGAACTGGTCTGTAGCAGTGTTGTTCTTTATTCTTGATGCACTTGAGAATTGTTGACTGGAAGCTTTATCACTATTGAAGTGCTTGAGTAAATTCTCTAAGTGTTCAAGTGATGTTTTGTCATTGGTTTAATGTTAATATAACATTGATGACATCACTTAAATAAGGTAAGCAACTTGAGTACAAGGTCCTTCCTAATGGAGGTGATTGCTGCACTGTGCTGTACTGTTGCGTGTGCAGGCAGTCACTTTCTAGCTGTTGGAGAATTGACTTAGTACAATCCCCAGGGGAACTGAAGTCCATCTGTTCCCCTTGTTGATTCTTTAACTAATACTGACGAACATCTCCACCTGGGAAAAATATTTGGCCTTGGCTAAGTGGGAGAAAAGAGTGAGTTTATTTGGAATAGGGAATTTATCATCTTGGAGGAAATGGTTAAGTGACTGGTAATTAATGACTAACCTGAGTTTTCCTCTTGTTTGCTCAGCTCTTTTATTGACATAGAATGCTTCGCATGCCCACTGTGAATCGGATGGCTCTATTAGATCAAATTCCAAAAGTTCTTCACGTTCTTTCTTTGCAAGCTGGAGATGATCTGGATTCATCCCTGAATGACTTGCTTTTGTTGGATTGATGTTTTCATTCTTCTTGAAAGGGATCTTGATGAAAAATTCTTCATTTTTCCATAACGGGCTTTTCTCTTTCTTCATGAAATCCTTGTGGGATTCTGCACATGAATGCTCAATGAGATTTTGCTCAATCTCCTTGATTTGTTCGTCGTCGGTGATTTGGAATAGCCTTGGAATATTAGAATAAGGTTTAAGTCTGGTTATTTCGATGCGCTTGAGAACGTGGACCAGATGTGGATCAGGTTCCTTATCTGGTTCTTGACATTAAGTTTGTTAGATCATCAAAACATAAAACAAATGTTCTTATAACCTATAAACTTTATTTATAATTACTTCTATTTCGGTATTTTTATAATCAATTTTTTTCTATCAACGCGCCTTTTAAGCGTGATTTGCACACACCTTTTCCACATAGACAATACCAATGCCACATAAGCATAGTCAACAGTCAGAGGTGTTTATTTATATCCATTTTAGTGAGTTGAGGTGTTCAAATGGGAAAATTCTAAGTTGATTTACCGGGTTGACAAACCAGTACAAGTTTAAGTGGCTAGGAGGACATTTTGCCTGTGTATTTTATGTGAAAATCATATAGTTCCACGGTTCTAAATAATTGATAGGATTTTATATAGATTATTTATGAACCACAATCTAGTATTGGGAAAATCCTTACATATGGTATCAGAGCGCAAGGTTTAGGAACTAATGATTTTCCGTTAAAGTTAATGTTTTCTCAATTTTGTGAACCTTAATTATGTACTTAAGGAATTTCATAATTACTGGTAATAGTAATAGAAAAGCAGATGTAAACTGGTTTTATGTGCCGAAGACCAATAGTGGTGTCGTACCCCCTTTTTCTCGCAAAATCGGGTTTCGACATTTCTAGGACAACTCCTTCTTTTTGGGATTGGGATAAGGGATTGGAAGATTCTCCACCTAACGGATTAAGGTGCATTAGGGAACCTAGAGAAATTAACTCATAAACCATTTTGCATCACCAGAGATCGGATAAGGGCTCAAATTACCTCGAAAGGAAGGTGTTAGGCACCCCTCGAGGTCCACAACGGTAGGTCCCAGCCGAACTTAAATTAAGCGAATTAGTCTAAAAGGGAAGGAAAACAATTTGGACAATACAAGTTACTATACACAATATTAAAAGTGGGTCCTAGGTTTTTTAGCCTATAGGATCATTCCATGCAATACTTTGTAACTTCCCCAAGTTA
>ML396346.1:0-11790 GCA_005239525.1 Nicotiana knightiana | reverse complement strand
TCTTTATTAAAGGATCCAAATTTACCAGTTCTTCAACGTGAGGATCGAAAATAACCTTGTAAAAGCAAGGGCTATCATCCCTAGGAATGATAGTGCTACTACTTTTTCTCACCATTTCCTCTGCCTGTTTTTAATTCTAGTGGGTGAACTTTAAGGTGACAAATAACTTATTAAAATTCACCTTTTAATAGCATTTTGTACCTTTGACTATAGCTTCAATTGGGATTGATAAAATTTGCTTATTTAGTCATGAAATTAACTATAGCTTCAATTGGGATTGATAAAATTTTCTTATTTAGTAATGAAATTAACTACTCCCTCCGGTTCAGAGTAAGTGAACAATTTTGCCTTTTTATTTTGATCTAAAATAAATGTCAATTTATATAATTAAGAAAAAACTTCAATTTATTTTTTGAAAATTACTCTTATGTATGTATCCCTAAAAAGTCTTTTACTCCTCACATTAACTATGCTGCAATATTTAATTAAGGCTAATTTAGTCGTGCTAACTATTTTTGTCTAGAATTTTTGTATTTCCTTAATGGGTGTGCCTAAGACAAAAAAATTAATCAGAGGTCGTGCGATTGCAAAAAAATCTTATTATATATACAAGATAAACTTATTAATCTTTGAATATAAATATGTTAAAGATTCTTATTAGTTTTCGAATCCAAATAGATTAAAATTTAATTTCAAATTTTATTATTAAAGGTCGTGAAGACATTAGCAATTTAGAAAATAGTTTTGTAATTTTAATCGAGATAAAGTATTCGTATACTCAAACAAACATTAGTTCTAAATATTGATTAAATTTATATATAAATAATTTTACCAGAATTATTAGAATTTGTAAATGTAAGTTCATATTGATCTTACTAAATTATGTGGTCGAGAAACAATCTTATTATTAGTACATATGGATTATTTAGGACCAATTACCCTTATATCTTTAAATTGTTTATTTTATGCAGTAGTTTTTGACATTCAAACGATATAATTGTTCCCTTGCAGTAACTATTGTGTCTTTTATCTCCTCCATATTTTTTAACAATGATTGTATCCCCTATGCTTTGATGAATTTCCCTTCTAAAATTTGGGTGATCTCTCTCTTATATTTGATCCCTCAGTTTCTTGATTTATATACATGTCAATAACAAATGGTAGTTAATATTCCAAACAAAAGTACACGTGGGCCTTTATTATTTTTGAACTTGTAAGTTATAAATGTTACGTCATGATACAATGCTTATAGCTAGGTTAAATAAAATTTATTTCTATTGTAATATTAGATTTTAAGTTGCATTTCAAGCATTGTAATATTGTATGTATATTATTAAAAATATATGATATTTTGATTTATATTTCCACTTCCTTCCCTCTTAATATTCTATTATTTATTCGGTATTTTTAGATTTATTCTTTTTTTTGCCTATTTTTTCTCTTTTCTTTTCCTCTTTTTCTGTTTACATGTAATTCTCTGTCTTCTTCTTCATCCTGCAATCTGCCAACTCATCCTTCCCATTCGTCTCTTATCATCACAACAAATCTATTCTTTACTTCGAAAAAGATTCAAACAGTTGTACATTTTACTTAATGACTCCTTATAGGGTCATACAATTTTAATACTCCACACCTTTATAAGTTAAAGAGTAGAAAAAAAACTGAAATTTCATGTCGAGCACCATCCACACGCTTCACAAATAGAACTTCAGAGGAGATACTCCGAGCTTTTGATCTTTGATTTCTTGAGTTCCTTGGAGAAATAAGAATTAGTTCTTAATTTGTTAGATTTTTTAACAATTCCCGTTGACAAAAAAGGGTCAAATCTATTGATGTATTCTTCCTTTTTTTTTTGACCTGACTAATAAGGTTGTAAATGAGAATTGTTTCATCCAATTCCACTTTATTTTTAAAAAAAAATAATTAACCTAATATTTATTCATTGTAAAATAAATTAGGAAATGTAATACATATCCTCTAAAAGCTTTATACATGAATGTAATCAAGATTTTGATTTTTCAATTTACCAGAGGTAATTACGCTCCTCTTGCAATGATCAGTCTGGAACTATATTCACGTAAAAACTTCTACATTTACTGACCATTAGAACATGGATCTCCTTTGTAACTTATATATACACATGTATACGGTAGAAATCGGGGCTACTCTATTCCACTATTTGATCGAGATAGGAATGTTACGTCGAAGAGCTAGGACGTTGAGTCCAAAATCGATGCCTCTTTGCAGACTGAGGTCGACATTAATCGAAGCCAGAAAGAGAAAGACTCCGAGTAACATCGACATAGCTTTATAAAGAAAAGGGCGAGATATCCGCGATTGGTCGAGGATCGTGGTGTAAATCTCGGAACGGATCAATCTATGGCGGTTAATTAGTTGTTAATATGACTTCCTACTATAATTAGAAGTGCACCTTAATTAGGACTCATCTATTATATATAGATGAATTCCATTCATTTGTAAGGATCATTTTTGCTTACTGAGAAAAATTATATACACTCGTTATTTTCATGCTACCTATCTCACTTATTGTTCATCAGAGTTGATTTACTGATTTATTGTTCTTAATACACCACCTCGAGACTATCTCAAATCGAGGTCGAGGCTTTGCTTACACACTGATTTAATTTGTTTTATTGCCTTCATCTGTTTATTTTCTCGTTTATCAATTGGTATTGGACGAAATCACATATTCTTAAAACTACAATATAAGTTTAATTGTTATCCGAATTTTAGGGTAAACAGTTTGGCACCCGCCGTGGGGCTAAGGATAATGGTGATTATTCAATATTGATTCTGATAAAACACACTATTTTACACTTGTTTCTTGTCAAGTATTTTTACTTTCGGGTTAAAACATGTCAAACTCACAAAACACACCCACACATGGTGACAATGGCCTCAGATTTCATGGGAAAAACGACAATGTAATTGCTCCAGGGGTTGAGATGCCACAAGCAGATCTTGGGGAGCACCGGTTGTAAACCCAGTAGACGTAAGTTCGCGCATTGCTTTGAATGCGAATCTAGGTGCAGACCCCTAAGGGAGTGTACGTAGAGAAGGCCGATCTGGTGACCAAGGCGCACAGGGCGGAGGAGACGGAGGAGTCAGCCTCCAGGTAATATTCGAAATGCTGCAGGTTCAGCAATTCGCTATTGCGCAGCTGCAAAATCAACATAGAGCCCCGAGTGGGGTCGAACCGGAGGCCACTCGCCGTACTGAGCCCATACCAGAGAGGTCAAATAATAACGAGTCGGGAACCGATCCTGAAGTAATGAAAATGCTTGAGGAAATCATCAAATGAATTGAGTCAGGAGAGAATAAAATTGAATCTAATGATAAGAAAGTGGAAACATACAACTCTTGAGTTGATCAAATATCAGGAGCACCACCGATCTTGAAAGGAATGGACTCGAAAAAATTTGTACAGAAGTTGTTTCCTCCAAGTGCGGCTCCGAAACCCATTCCAAAGAAGTTTCATATGCCGGATATACCTAAGTACAATGGGACCACCGATCTCAACGAGCATGTCACCTCCTACACATGCGCCATCAAGGGTAACGACTTGGAAGATGATGAGATCGAGTACGTTTTATTGAAGAAGTTCGGAGAGACTATCGAAGGGGGCCATGATTTGGTACCACAATCTGCCGCCAAACTCCATTGACTTATTTGCCCATGTTTGCAGACTGTTTCGTAAAGGCACGTGCCGGGGCTATAAAGGTTGCGACATGGAAATCAGACATATTTAAAGTAAAACAGAAGGATAATGAGATGCTGAGGGAGTTCGTGTCCCGATTTCAAATGGAACGCATGGAGTTTCCACCGGTCACATATGATTGGGCCGTTCAAGCTTTCACTCAGGGGTTGAATGAATGAAGTTCGATAGCATCACGTCAGCTGAAGAAAAATTTGATCGAATATCCGGCGGTGACTTGGGCCGATGTACATAATCGTTACCAATCGAAGATTAGAGTCGAGGATGACCAACTAGGAACTCCTTCCGGTTCGGTGTATCCAAATAGATCCGCAGTTAAAAATCAAAGGGACGTCGACAAGGAGCCTCGGTCGAACAAAGACCGATATTAATCGTACATCGCAGATCGCAGGAACAACGGCCCGGGACGCAATTCCGCCCTGAATGATCAAAGAAGTGATCGAGGACAAAATTCTCGGGGACTTATGAGCAAAAGTAGGTTTCATAAGTACACCGATCTTACAGAGGCACCTCAGTTGTTAGAATAAAATTTTAGTGTTGACGCATCGGGCATTGTATCGGCAATTGGAAGAATCAAAGATACTAGATGACCCAGACCCATACAAACTGATCATTCCTAAAGAAACCCCAACTTGATGTGTAAATATCATGGCACACATGGTCACTTGACCGAAGATTGCAGGCAATCAAGGTAACCCCTATTCAACGAGGGCCACCTTTGAGAGTTCCTAAGTGATCGAGCCAAGAATCATTTCAGAGAAAGGGATACCAACAGGAAAATTAAACAGGAGAAGCTGCAGCATGTAATCCATATGATCGTCGGCGGGGTCGATATTCCCCAAGGACCCATATTCAAACTGTCAAGACCTGAATTACCCTCCGAACGATCTCGCGACGGCACCTAGTCTCTACGACTAGGTAAGCCTAAAATTTTGCGGAAATTAAGACAAAACAATAAAAGAAACTGTAAAGAAGAAGCAATACTATAAATTTTTCCGCTCGGCATTTACAGCTTTTACTTTCCCAAAACCTGGAACGTCACAAAGTCACAAACTCTGAACTACTGTAGCTCTATACAAAGGAATAAGGAAAATGTATCTATATATCTCATATATCTATACTGGAGTGGAAGGGGACTCATGAGATTCTGCGGACGTGGTATAATTACCTCGCGGTCTCCTGAACAGCTACTAGGGTACTCCTAGCCACAGTGCTGTATGCTGGTACCTGGATCTGCACATGGGAAAAACATGCGCAGGAAAGGGCGTGAGTACTCCACATTCGGTACTCAGTAAGTGCCAAGCCTAACCCTAGTCCAGTAGCGACGAGGTCAGGTTGAGGCTCTACTGAGTTTTAAACCAAGTCAGTTATAAATTTAAATAGTGAAATATAAATAAGAAATGATAAATAGGATTAATAGAAACTGGAAGAATTAATAACAGAAAGAGAGCCCTCGGTTCAGCACAACATATATCTCAACAGTAAATATGCAATGTAGTACAAGCGAAAGCTCCCGGATCTTAGTCCGTAGTCCCAATTTAAATATGCTATGCAGTACAGGGGGAAAGCTCCCGGATCTCGGTCCATAGTCCCAATTTAAATATGCAATGCAGTACAGGGAGAAATCTCCCGGATCTCGGGCCGTAGTCCCAATTTAAATATGCAATGCAGAAGTATGTCGGATACGGCTTAATTAAACAGTTCAGGAGAAACAACAGGCATGAATAAAGTAAAACTACCTAAGCATGGTGCAACTAGTAACAAATAAGAGGAAATCAAGTAAGGACAGGTAGGCATGCTTATTCTTAAGCTAACTACTCAGTTAAGACAGGAAACAATAATATAGGAATGGAAATGAGTGATGCCATGGAAGGAAAAATGGATTTTTAGCAACAATGACCCGTGTACGCGCTCGTCACCTCACATACTTGGCGTCCACGTAACAAAAACAGTATAAAAATGCCTAAGGGGAAGTCCCCGACACAAATTTAGGCAAGCCACTTACCTTGACTGCGCTAATCAACTCAATACCATGCTCTTGCCACGAGTATCCAACTCCAGGTGGCCCAAATCTAGGCAATTCGATTGCATAGTGTAAATATCATTTCAAGGAAACAAAATAACTAATAAGATCGAAGCTAATACGTGAAATTAGTATATTCGCCCAAAAAGTCCCCCGGTACCACGTCTCGGAAACGGATAAAAATTACAAATTCCGAACACCCATTCACTCACGAACTCACTCGAACAAGAATCATCAAAATCCGACGTCTAAATCTCCCTAAATCCTCATATTTCTACTTGGGGAAGTTTCATCCCAATTTCATGGTTTTTCATCCAAATTCATTGATTATATTGAGTAAATTGATAGAGTTTAATGGTATACAAGTGAATTAAGGTTAGGAAACGTTACCTATGAATCTCCTCTTCGAAACCCACTGAAAATCGCCAAAACCCGAGCTCTAAATCATTTTTGGAGTTATGAATTTCAAACCCTCGGAATTTTGTATAAACAGTCCAGGTATACCGCACCTGCGACTCTTGGACCGCACCTGCGGAAAATCCATCGCAGGTGCGGAAAGTCAGTTAGCAGGGCTGGGGCCGCACCTGCGGTCACTTGGCCGCATCTGCGGTCCTGCACCTGCGGAACACATACCGCACCTGTGACTGTTGGCAGCCCCTTCCTAAATTCCGCATCTGTGAGCCCCAGCTCCGCACCTGCGGTTCCCCATCCACAGGTGCGGAACCCCAGAACCAGCAATGGTTCAGCTGTGTTCCAAGTTCCAAAATCACCCGTTGAGCCTCCTAAACACTCCCGAGACCCCTGGGACCTCAACCAAACTTACCAACCAGTCCTAATACTTCGTTCAAACTTAGTCGAGCCTTCAAAACACATATCATAACATCAAAATCATCAATTATGCATGGATTCAAGCCTAAGAACTTATGAAATTTCCAAAATTCACATCTGATGCCGAAACACGTCAAAACTCATCCGAATGACCTCAAATTTTGCACACATGTCATAAATGACATTATGGACCTGTCGTCTCTTTCGGAATTCCATTCCGAGTCCGATACCAAAATTTCACCTATCGGCCGAAATCACCAAAATTCTAACTTTCGCCAATTCAAGCCTAAATCTACAACCGACCTCGAAAACACATTCCGAACACGCTTCTAACCCCGGAATCACCCAACAGAGCTAATGGAGTCAATGAAATTCCATTCCGGATCCGTCTTCACACAACTCTATCTATGACCTGATTTCAAAGGCTAAAATCCACATTTAAAGACTATGTGTCCAAAATCACTCTGAATTTTACTACTCAATACTCTGACAAGTTTCAATAACATAAATAGACATGGGAGAAGCAGTTATTAGGGGATCGGGGCGCTAACTCTCAAAACGACCGACCGGGTCGTTACATTCTCCCTCTCTTAAGAAAATCGTTCGTCCTCGAACGAGTATAGAAACATACCTGAAGCTGTGAAAAGATGAGGGTACTGACTCCGCATATCCTGCTCGGTCTCCCAAGTGGCCTCCTCGACCGGATGACCCCTCATTAAACCTTGACAGAGGCAATATTCTTCGACTTGAGCCTTCTGACCTGTCTGTCCAATATAGCTACATGATCCTCAACATATGATAGATCCTTGTCCTACTGGACTGAGCTGAAATCCAAAACATGAGTCGGATCACCGTGATACTTCCGGAGCATGGAAACGTGGAATACCAGATGAACTCCTGCTAGGTTGGGAGGCAAATCCAACTCATAAGCAACCTCCCCAACCCGCTGCAACACCTCAAAAGGGCCAATGAACCTCAGACTCAGCTTAACCTTCCTCTCGAATCTCATGACGCCTTTCATAGGCGATACCTGAAGCAAAACCCGATCACCAGCCATAAATGCCAAGTCACGAACCTTCCGGTCCACATAACTCTTCTGCTTGGACTGAGCTGTGCGAAGTCTCTCCTGAATCACCTTCACCTTGTCCAGGGCATCCTGAACCAAGTCTGTACCCAACAATTGGGCCTCATCCGGCTCAAACCATCCCACTAAAGACCTGCACCGCCTACCATACAAAGCCTCATACAGCGCCATCTGAATGCTGGACTGGTAGCTGTTATTATAAGCAAACTCTGCAAGAGGCAAGTATCGATCCCATGACCCTCCAAAATCTATCACACATGCACGGAGCATATCCTCGAGAATCTGAATCGTGCGCTCAGACTGCCCGTCTGTCTGAGTGTGAAAAGTTGTACTCAACTCTACCCTGGTGCCTAACTCCTGCTGAACAACTCTCTAGAACCGTGAAGTGAACTGTGTAACTCTGTCTGAAATGATAGATACTGGGATACTGTGGAGGCGAACAATATCTCTAATATAAATCTCAGTCAACCTCTCAGATGAATATGTAGTCAGCACTGGAACGAAATGGGCTGATTTGGTCAGCCGATCCACAATCACCCAAATAACATCATGCTTTCTAAAAGTCCGAGGAAGTCCAACCACAAATTCCATGGTGATCCACTCCCACTTCCACTCTGGAAGCTCAATCTGCTGAAGGAACCCTCCCGGTGTCTGATGCTCACATTTGACTTGCTGACAGTTGAGACATTTGGATACAAAATCCACTATATCCTTCTTCATCCTTCGCCACCAATAGTGTTGTCTCAGATCCTGGTACATCTTCACGGTACCCGGATGGATGGAATACCGCGAACTATGGGCCTCTTCAAGAATCAACTCCCGAAACCCATCCACATCTGGCACACAGATACGACCCAGCATCCTCATCACGCCATCATCACCTATAGTCATGTCCCTGGCTTTACCCCACCGGACCCTGTCCTGAAGAACCGGAAGGTGGGGATCATCATACTGGCGCTCTCTGATGCGGTCATAAAGAGAAGACCGAGCAACCACACAAGCTAACACCCGGCAAGGCTCAGAAAGATTCAATCTCACGAACTGACTGGCTAAGGACTGAACATCTAAGTCTAGAGGCATCTCGACTGCATGAAGATATGCCAAACTCCCCAAACTCTCCGCCCGGCGACTCAAGGCGTCGGCCACCACATTGGCCTTTACCGGATGGTATGGTATAGTGATGTCATAGTCCTTTAGCAACTCCAACCACCTATGCTGGCGCAAATTGAGATCCTTCTGCCTGAATATGTGCTGCAAACTCCGGTGATCTGTGAATATCTCACAGGGAACACCATATAAATAATGACGCCATATCTTCAGGGCGTGAACAATCGCTACCAACTCGAGATCATGAACTGGATAATTTTTCTCATGAACCTTCAACTGTCTGGACGCGTAGGCAATCACCCTACCATCCTGCATCAACACCGCTCCCAGCCCAATCCTCGAAGCATCATAAGACTGTATAGGACCCTGAACTTGTAGGCAATACCAACACAGGAGATGTAGTCAGGAGTGTCTTGAGCTTCTGAAAACTCTCCTCGCACTCCTCAGTCCATATAAAAGGGGCACCCTTATAGGTCATTCTGGTCATGGGTGTTGAAATGTATGAAAATACCTCCACAAAACGACGATAATACCCAGCCAAATCGAGAAAACAACAGATCTCAGTAGCTGAAGACGGTCTAGTCCAACTCTGCACTGCCTCTACCTTCTTCGGGTCTACCTTGATCCTATCCGAAGATACCACATGGCCTAGGAATTCCACCGAATCAAACCAAAATTCACACTTAGAAAATTTGGCATACAACTCCTTCTCTCTCAAAGTCTGAAGCACGGT
The DNA here is from genome assembly GCA_005239525.1 of Nicotiana knightiana. Taxonomy (NCBI): domain Eukaryota; kingdom Viridiplantae; phylum Streptophyta; class Magnoliopsida; order Solanales; family Solanaceae; genus Nicotiana; species Nicotiana knightiana. The sequence continues at coordinate 2,279 of ML396346.1, read as the reverse complement.
CCTCAAGTGCTGCTCATGATCCTCCTGGGACCGAGAATATACCAGAATGTCATCAATGAACACGATGAAGAAAGTATCAAGATAAGGTCATATCGGGTCCTGAAGGCAGTCTTCTGGATATCCGACTCCCGAATCTTCAACTGATGAAAACCCGAACACATATAAATCTTGGAGAACACCCTAGCACCCTGTAACTGGTCAAACAAATCATCAATGCGAGGCAATGGGTACCTGTTCTTCACGGTCACCTTATTCAGCTGCCGGTAGTCAATACACATGCATCGAACCATCCTTTTTTATTCACAAACAACACCGTAGCACCCCAAAGTGATACACTGGGCCTGATGAAACCTTTGTCAAGCAACTCCTGCAACTGCTCTTTCAACTCCTTCAACTCAAGAGGAGCCATGTGATAGAGAGGAATGGAAATGGGCTGAGTGCCCGGCCACAAGTCAATGCCGAAATCAATGTCTCTATCGGGCGGCATACCCAGAAGATCAACAAGAAATACATCAGGATAAACCCTGACAACTGGAACTGACTCAACTGTAGGGGTCTCAACACTAAAATCTCTCACACAAGCCAAATACTTATCACACCCCTTCTCGACCATCTGCTGAGCCTTAAGAAAAGAAGTGACTCTGCGGGGAGTATACTCTAAGGAAACTCTCCACTATAACCTCGGTAATCCAGGCATATCCAGTGTCACGATCTTGGCGTGACAATCAAGAATAGCATAGTAGGGAGACATCCAGTCCATACCCAAAATAACATCGAAATCTACCGTGTTGAGTAATAGTAAGTTAGCCCTGGTCTCAAAACCACTAAATACAATCAAGCACGACCGATATACGCGGTCCAAAATAAGAGAATCTCCCGTAAGATTAGAAACATATACGGGGGAACTCAAATAATCCCGAGATATCCCCAAATGTGAAGCAAAGTAAGAAGATACATATGAGTACGTAGAACCTGGATCAAATAACACTGATGCATCCCTATGACAAATAGGGACAATACCTGTGATGACCGAATCTGAAGAAATGGCCTCTGAGCGAGCTGGGAGAGCATAATATCTGGCATGGCCTCCTGATCACGCTCAACTATGTCTAATAAAAGACTAAACGGGTGTTGCAAATATAATCCGGGGTATTATGCCCAGAGTCGATCCCACAGGGAATTTAAGTATCAATCAAGTCTTGAGAATACGCAACTTTTACTCAATCAATTCTCTCAAGACTTTTTAATATAAATTGGTGATGTTTTACTAATTCTACTGACAATAATAATAACTAACAATTACTAACAATGTGTTGTAAACAATTATGATAAAGGTCTAAGGCTATGGTTTCCCCCGTTGGTGAACTTCCTTCTCGGATACTTCTTATAGTTTGATTAGTTGTCTCTATCAATCATGAACACTCTATCTACCATAAATCTCTCTCAAGTAATTATGATAATTTACTAGACGCACTCTCTCAAGTTACGCTAGCTAGATTGCATTACAGTTCACTTTAGATTGCACCCGAGGTATCGTTATCTCTAATCCAACCTCTAAACCCTCGGTTATGACTTTCGTCTATACTCCGGGAGTGATGTTGTTCAAACAACTACCTAAATATGCACTCTCTCTCAAGTAGATACATAATAAATAGGAACAGCTAATTGAGGGCCCTTCAATCAACTACAACAAGAACGTAGTTGAACAAATAGAGATTAATCAACCAATCAAAACTATATTAATATCACAATAAGTTTATCCCCCAACGGGTTCCACCAAAACCCTAGATTAAGAAATTAGCTACTCATACTCATAAGAATAAAACCCAAAATAACTTGCATAATTGAACTACAAAATAATGAATAAAAGCTATAAAAATCAATGTTTGCTTCACTGAGTAGTAATCCACAAGTTTTTCCTTCACTTCAATGGTTTCCTCACTGTTCAAGTTGTGTTTTTGGGTCTATTTATATGTTTGGTATAAACCCTAAAGATGTAGGAGACTTCTATTCCAACTGGGAAACACTTAAAACTCTTTAAACTCGGAATTGACCGGACCTCGGGACCCAGGCGTTTGGGCTCAAACGCCCCCTTAAAGCCAGGGCAGGCCTGGCGTTAGGGCCGAAACGCCCCCCTAACGCCAGGGTCAGCCTGGCTTTAGGGGCCAAACGCCCCACTAACGCCAGGGAAAACCTGGCTTTAGGGGCTAAACGCCCGGTGTTTCCTTTTCGACTCTTAAGCGTATTTTTGATGTATTTGCATCCATTTAGCTCGGTTT
>ML396345.1:14349-32575 GCA_005239525.1 Nicotiana knightiana | reverse complement strand
ATCTTGTATATATATATATGTATATATATGTTGTGTGTATTTCATTGAAAGGTTTTCATTAAAAAAATTACAACTCACACGTTTATTCTGCAGGATTATATATTCCACTTCTAGTGGGATCGGGCCGTTCGCCTCGGCAATATTATATATTTCACATCTTATGGGGTATGGCCGTTCACTTCGGCAGGATATATGTACATGTCACGCCCCGAACCTGGGGGGCGAGATCGGCATCTGGTGCCTTACCTACCCTTGCGTACAAACTTGCGACTAAGGAACTCTGAACATATGATGTCATACTTTGGCCATGGGCCACATTGCAAGAAAATTGCGAATGCTGACTAAATACCAATATAAAGCTGGGCCGACAAGGCCATTGTACTTACTACAGTTGATAAACCAACCAAATATGCATACAAGCCCATCATACTGCACTAACTGACAGAATATGTCTACAAGCCTCTACTGATGGATATACTGTAATCGGAACAGTTTCCCGACCTACTCATAACATATATATACATATATATATATACAAGATATACCTAAGGTTCTAAACCCGTCAACTCCGAAAGGCATGGAGCTTACCTATCAAGCAGAACTCGGGCAATACTTAATGAGGAGGTCTACCTGTATGTCTATCTGAACCTGTACGCATGAAATGCATCGCCTCCAGAAAAGGAACGTCAATACAAAATAATGTACCGAGTATGTAAGGAAATATACTGAAAGCTGAAACTGAGCTGACAATATAATAACTGAAAGTAACTCGGAGTCAAAGATAATCTGAAGATATGGTTACCTGTTGATACTGACTCAACTCTCTCAATATAGTAAGTAAAATAGTTGTNTATATATATATATATATATATATATATATATATATATATATATATTTGCTCTGTCGTATTAGGCTCACTGATAGGCGCTCGGCCATACTAGGCTCTGTATCTCGACCAACTGGGCTCACTCATTGGCGCTCGACCACAGTAGGCTTGGTATATAACTTACCATCTGATAAGAGGTTGCCCAATAGGGGTCTGCCCATCGATTATAGCTCGATGGTAATGAAAATACTTCAATATTGTACATATAAACTCTCTGCTCTCTTGAATGGAAGAAGAAAGTACTCAATTGAATATGAAGTTCTGATAAGGAGAATATCGCAACCTACAAAACTAGGAAAATATAAGTAACTTGCGAGACTAGCAAAATATGCATAAATTCCGGGATATGAATTTTTCTTTATGACTCGTTATCAAACTTGTGTAATTATGAGATCATGCCAAAATGAAAGAAGGGCTTAGCCTTAACATACCTGGAGTAGAAAAAATTTGTATGATGTTCTTGGAAAAGGTTGCACCGTACTCCTTTAGAATCGTAAAATTTTACGTTGCTACAGTTCTAAAAAAATTTGTTGGACTGTTGAAGATTTACGTTGCTACAGGCCTTAACCATGCTACTTAATGTGTACAAATTCTTGATTGAATGGTTGAACTTGTAGGAATTCGTTAGTGTTCTGATTGTAAGGATTTTGTTTAAGACCTCTTTAAGATCTCTTTTTGAGCCAATATCAGGTTGTAGTCTTTTTGCAAGAATTTCTAACGTTATTCCTCTTCTAATAATGCCTTAGTATTGAAATATTAGGAATGAGTTTTTGCAAGAATTGTAGTATGGTTTGTTTTGGAAGTCTTAAAGTGTTTGAGGTGTCTTGCGATTAATATATCAAGATTCCACCTAATCTAATGTGACCATGAGTCACTTACTTGCTAGTGGCTTGTTGCCACGTGGGGGCGGGTGGATTTTTCTTAATCTTTATCATTTATTAGGTAATTAGGTAATGTCCCATTATCCGCTAATTAACCAATTACCAGCATAACTAAGAATTGTCTCAAATTACTTAAAATTCTACTTATTCTTAATATACTTTATACATCATACTATCCTGGTCATACGGTACCTTGCGTGGTACTAGTCCATGAATACAGGGTATTATAGCTTGGGCTGTATTTTAGCCCAATATGTCAAACTTGGATGAAAATTCATTTTTCTTGACTTGCCTCCCCTCTCACCTTCACGAATTTACTCATCACTTGTTTGAAATAGCATAATGTTTATAATCTCATTCCCAAACTTATGTCGATTAACTTACGACGAAACTTTAACGTATGAAAATGCAGGATGTAACATCTCATTCCCGAGTTTTCATCAATTCACTTATGGCATATTTTCACGTACGAAAACATGGGGTGTAACATTATTCCCCCCTTTGGAACATTCATCCTCGAATGTTGACTGGTGCACTTATGCTTATCATAACCTATGTCTTCCGAATACTTTAATACTCTCTTTTCCATCTAGGTAATTGTTCTATGAATAAATCCAAAGGCCAAGGCATCCCCCCCCTCCTTTAGGTCTCTTTCTCACACTATGACTTGTGGTCGGAATACTTTAATCCCGTAACTGTTGCTACCTTCGGTTATGTAACCTATATAACTTTTTCCTTGTATGTGCGTTAATCTCTAGGCCTCACTTTGGGAACATACACTGAGCTTGATAAAATGTCCCTCTGCGCATCTGTAGGTATACTGAAGTTCTTCGCTCGATACTTTGTCAAACTTACGAATATTGTTATACCTTATTTCATGGACCTGATTATCCATCCGTATGACTTTACTGCATTTAGGTAGGTCATACTATACCATAACTCTTACTTCGATTTATCGTTACTGAGGTCTGCTACCTAACTCCAGGTTACTTTCGTTGTTTATCCCATATGTATAAATCTAAGTCCTTTAATGCTTCCTCATTACTTTTTCATCTCAAGAATGGCGGCCTAATCTCACCTCATACTTGGCGACTTTTGTCCATCCACTGTTGATTCACCTTAATGTTGATCTATCATCTACCACTGATAACTTGATCTTTTACATAACACTGCCACTAGGGCTCACGTCTCATCAAGGACATCTGGAGTAATTAGATTGATCCACCTAGGGGCGATACTATACTTCCATAACCGTATTTTATAGCATCTCAATATGACTCACCTTACATGGTTATTTTAATCATGTACAATTCATGAAATCATCTTCAAGTCATTACTCAATCGAAGGCCCAAACATCATCTTTTATCTATCACAATCACACCCTCATTCCACTCTAGATGCTAGTAGTCTTAGATTCCTTTGAGTTCATTCAGGCTATACTTAATTTTCTATAACTTAGAGAAACCATTAGCTCTTTTGTTTTCCCGGGATTAATCCTGAGGACTTATCCATTTCTCGTCACCTTCTCACTCGCCCTTTCTTGTCCTTACTCCCGTCTTCCTAAAATCTTGTAGCCTTAACATACTTTAGCTTGCGACCTATACATGTCTATTTATAATACTTGCACCTCTGGTGTATACACAATCTGGTGATAGCTTCATACTGACTTTTTATGAGGCTGGTACTCTTCTAATTGTCTTTTTCATAGGGTACTTATAGAATATGGCTTTTGTAATATTTCTCTTGTACCTCTGATATTAAGAGTGATTCTGCAAAGTTATCAATCACGATTTCCATAATTTTTTTGGATCTCGTAATCAGACTCCTGATTTACTTAGTTGATGTAACTCTTTATTTTCCCCTTCCCTCTGATCAACCTTTATGTAGTTTAAGCTATCTTCCAGTTTATTGCTCATGGTATTACTTTATCCCTTCATGGACACTATGAATTATCCATGATACAATCTTCTAACAACTCAATCCTTTGTCTATGACCCGGGCTCAATTCTTTCTTTTAACTTATACTTGAGTCTTCTACGGTTGTATGATTGTCAACATATATGCTACATGGATAATATGAAATCTTAAGTGCATTCATAACGTAACTAATTTTGGATCATTGATCGAATAATTCCTTACGTTCCTTCTCCTCTTTCTTTAAACGTAAGTTATTACTTTTCCTGGTCTTTTTTCCCCTTGCTACGTCTATACTTCACTTATGTTAGTGCCCACACATATTGGAATTCCATACAACTCATACGATCTGGAATATCACTTCAGATTTTACTCCCCGTTCATTAGCCACGGTAGGTGCCACTTTATTATGGAGTGTATACAATTTTGTTTTGAAGACTGTTGTTATAAAACCATTTCTTCTTTAGGTTACTGAGTTTAGGTTGAAGCCTTCTTCCTTATTTTCCTCAGTTAGTCTTTCATTGTAGTACTTAGGGAGGACCCGCTGACTCTTGTAAAGCTGTGAGCTTATTACATTGTATACTTGACGGACCTTCCGTTGTCCTTCCTTGCCTATACTTATCCGTAGTTGCTTATCTCAACGCCCTTGTGCTTGTGGGGTTGCTCCTAAACTGATATTTTGACTGTATTCCCGGTGGCACTCTCTTTTGTTTTTGTAACACCAATACGATACCTTTTTAACTTCCCCATATGACTGTATCTCAAGTATCATAATGTCATAACCGAGAGGCTGAACTCCCCCTATTGGGGTTCACTCTATTTATCTTGAACGATCTATCGATTTGTCTGCATCCTCTTGTCTAGCCATAACTAGGATTTTCCTGAATCAACTATTAACTATTCGTTTGGCCCATTCTCATATCAGTATTCCGCGCAATCATTCTTAGGTTATTTCCTTTGTCTTAACTTACCTCTCACACTGGCTCCTTATTTATCAAAAACTTCCCGGGACGGAACCCTTACTTTCTTTCCTTGACGTCGTGTCTGCATAATGTTATAGAATCGTAGCATATTTGTAGGCTTTGGATAAGTGCAATCTCATTCTTTTATCATTCTTATTGCATCCTTCCTTTACCATTTTATAGTTACTATAACCACTTAATTCTAACTTAATGCCACATCCCTCTATATTTCCCCTTTTTGGGGAGTACTAACATTTAGTGCTATGATGATCTATGTATAGATATTTTACCTCGTCATCTTTTGCATCTTTTCACTTCATCGATGACCCTTATTTGCCTTGCAGTAATCTTTCTTTACCAAGGATAACGAAATTCCCTTACTCGCGAGGGTGACACTTAGTATAACTGGCACATATAGTCCCTTAAGCTTAACATTACTCACATTACTTGCTTTAGGGAAGCGTTTTCCTGAATGACCATTCTCTAGATTTCCCATGAATCTTCTGCTGTTGTCCACTCTGTTATCACCGAAACGATATCTAAAATTCTCACGAACTGACTATTATCAAATCACTCAGCCCGTAATTCATGTTTAGTTTATCTTGTTCACCAGTCCATACTGATTTCTATTACTCTGGGGTCTAACTTTTCCTTCTATTAATCACGTTAGAGTTGCAAACTTATTTCTTGAAATGAGTATGTGATTGTATGGCCTATACTCTTTTGTTGTCTTAAGGCCCATCACCTCTCGTCTCTTTCTTCATTTGACTATAGATTCTATGACACTCTACCGTTGTCATCCATGTATCACATCTCCTTCATAATGCTTCATTATCCCTCTTCGTACTTCCCTGCTAATATTTCTATCTATCACTTTATTCTGAAAAATTTAACAAGACATTATTTTGCTTTTACCTCACCTTGCTCCATCTACTAGCTCTTCCGGCTGCCTAACATTCTTCCTCTACTAGGGACAGGAGCCACACTAAGGTAATATTTATCCCTTCAAGGCTTTCAATGCCTATCTTTGTAGTGCTTATACCTAGTTGTACTATTTTAGAGTGCACCATCTGAGTATCTCACAGGGAGATTTATTAGCACCTTTGCAATACCCTTCAGAAATATCAAGTATAGAAAATAATTCATCTGTCACTTTGGGTTACTGTTACCTCAGCCGGATCCTGATATCCCATCTTCCTCTTAAACCATATTTTTAGCTCCCATGGGGCATAACTGAGATGGATGTGGCCAATTGTACATACCTCTGTTACAATTGAAGGTGACTCAAAATATTTATATTTCTCTGCTTGAATAATAGTATGTTCATCTCTACTAACTAGGTACCTCGTACCCTTCGTCATCTTGCTTCTTTTACTTGTTGAAACTTATGTCTATCTCCCAATCCTCTTATTCATTTTTACGGTAAGAGTGTATAAAATGTTTTTGCCATAAAGCTTTTTATCAAGAACCTTACACATTTATTACACGCATGATCTGCTGAAGACCTCACATTTACTCATCATAAGCGTGATGCAAAATCGAGTTCCTATGAATCAACTCTTTCATGGCTATATCTCTTACCAATTATCTTTCTGGATGTAGGCATCGTCGTATTATGAATAAGATAGAGTTTAGGAAATTTAGTTCTTACAACTGAGCTCTACCACACGATCTAGAGTAAGAAGAAAGAGTGACAGTCCTAAATGGACTATAGCCTCTTGCTTATAAGTGTGGTGCACGGCACACCCATAAAAAATGACTCTACTAGACACGGCTTGTAGACTCACTAGGACATAACTGCTCTGATACCACTTTTGTCACACCCCTAACCTGGGGGGCGAGACCAGCACCCGGTGCCTTACCTATCCTTGTGTACCAACTTGCGACTAAAGAATTCTGAACATATGATGTCATACTTCGGCCATAGGCTACTTTGCAAAACAACTGTGAATGCTGACTAAAAGACCAATATAAAGATGGGCCGACAAGGCAGTCGTACTTACTAGAGCTGACAAACCAACCAAATATACATACAAGGCCTACAAACCCATCATACAGCACTAACTAATATAATATGTCTACAAGCCTCTACTGATGGATATATAGTGATCGGAACAGCTCCCCGACCTACTCATAACATATATATACATATATATACAAGATATATATAAGGTTCTAGACCTGGAAACTCCGAAAGGCATGGAGCTTACTGATCAAGCTGAACTGGGGCAACACTTAATGAGGAGGTCTACCCGTTTGTCTGTCTGAAACTGCACGCATGAAATACAGCGCCCCCAGAAAAGGGACGTCAGTACAAAATAATGTACCGAGTATGCAAGGCAATATACTGAAAGTTGAAACTGAGCTGATAATATAATAATTGAAAGTAACTGGGAGTCAAAGATAATTTGAAGATATGTTTACCTGTTGATACTGACTCAACTCTCTCAATATAGTACGTAAAATAGATGTCCGTCCCTATAAGGCTCGGTATATATATATATATATATATATATATATATATATATATATGTATGTAACGACTCGGCCGGTCGTTTTGTGGGATTAGCCCTGTTTCCCCCATTTCTGCTTTATCATATGTTGCTTAGCCTGTTTATGTTGTTTTGGGTCGGTTGATTCGGGTTCGGAGTGGTCGTGGTGAGATTAGAGAGACTTAGTCTCTTAAACTAGCTTAATAGTTGAAAAGTCAAACTGGGAGTTGACTTATTAGTAAACGACCTCGAAATGCAGATTTTATGGCTCAGATAGCTTCGTTAGGTGATTTGGGACTTAGGAGTGTGTTCGGAATGAAGTTTTGATGTCCGGCGTAGAATTAGGATTGAATTGGCGAAAGTTAGTTTTTGGCGATTTTCGGTCGGCAGTGGAAAATAGGCTATCACGGTCGTAATGGAATTCTGGAAGTTGGAACAAGTTCGTAATGTCATTTTGGATATGTGTGCAAATTTTCAGGTCAATCGGATGTGTTTTGGTTGGTTTCGGCATCATTGGCAAAATTTAGAAGTTTCAAAGTTCGTAGGCTTGAATTTGATGTAATTTTAATGTTTTCGTGTTTTTTTGGTGTTTCGAAGGCTCGACTAAGTTTGAATGATGCTATGGGGTGTGTTGGTATGTTTGGTCCGGGCCCCGAGGAGCTCGGGATTGATTTCGGATGGTTGGCGAAGGTTTGAACTTGGAAAATTTGCAACAAACAGCTAATGGTGTTAAGCTACTGGTGTGGCCGCACCTGCGGACGGGCAGCCGCAGGTGCGAAGGTCCATGTGCAGGTGCTAAAAGAGGCTAGGCAGGAGGAGTCCGCAGGTGCGAAAAATTGGCCGCACCTGCGAAGCCGCAGGTGCGGGTCCGCAGGTGTGACGAAAGGTCCGCAGGTGCGGATTAACTGGGCATAACAGTATAAAAGAGTTCCTCCGCGAAATTTTTATTATTCTTCCATTGTTGCATGCGGGTGGAGCTTGTTTGAGAGCAAATTGAAGAAACAATTCGAGGGTCTTCGGTGGAGGTAAGTTCCCGGATTATAAAACTCATGTCTGTGCTATTTGGTACGGATTAGGCTTGTAATTTGAAGAATTAAAGTGGAAAAAGTTGGGAAAAATAGGGAGGAAGATTGGAAATTTTTTTGGTGATTTGAGTGGGCAATTATGGTCCGATTATGGAGTTTATGGTATGTATAGAATTGTGGGAGGATGAGGATTCTAGATGTAAATTTTATTAAATTTCGAGACGTGTGCCAAGGGCTCGGGTTTGGCCGAATTTTGAGAATTGTGTTAAAATTTACATATTTCGATTGGGTTTTGTTCCGTTAGCGTATATTGATGATGTTAATCTGGTTTGGTTAGATTCGGAGCATTTGGGAGCCAATTCGAGGGGCAAGCGCATCGCGGAGGAGCTTTTGGGTTGTTTCGAGGTAAGTAATGATTGTAACTATGAACATGAGGGTATGACACCCCGTTATTTGATATTGTGTTGATAAATGAGGTGACGCACATGCTAGGTGACAAGCGTGGGGGCGTGCACCGATAGGGATTGTGACTTGGTCCATCCCTTAGTGACTATTAAGCCGCATATTCGATTTGAAGCTTTACGACATCCTGTCTTTCAGAAGTTTATACTTGTTTATGGTTGTAAGCCATGTTTGGGGCCTTGTGTCGGCCTGCTTAGACCCTCAGGGCTATTTTTTCCACGTTTGGGTACTTTTACACTATTCTACCCCTATCCTGTTAGAACAATTGTGAACTTCAGTCATGTTTCCTACTTGTTGTTACTTTCACTGTTATCACACTGCTTTGAAAACTCTGAAAAGTATTTGGGGCTAAGTCCCGTGAGTGGAGATAAAATGCTCAAGTGGCTTGTGAGGGTGACTGAGTCAGGCCGAGTAGGTGAGGATAGCTATGGATCGGGCTGCACGCCGCAGCAGTATACATGTGTTAGGCCGAGCACCGAGTATGTGAGGATAGTTATGGGACAGGTTGCACGCCGCAGCAATAGATATGTTATATATTATATGTGGATCGAGCTGCACGTCGCAGCAATATATATGTTATACATGGATCGGGTTGCACGCCGCAGCAATATACATATTGGATTGGGTTGCACGCCCCAGCAGATATAGCGCTTGGGCTGAAGGAGCCCCTCCAAGAGTCTGTACACCCCTAGTGAGCACATTCGACTATTATATGGATCAGGTTGCATGCCGCAGCGTATGTTATATATATGGATCAGGCTGCACGTTGTAGTAGTATAAATATATATATATATATATATATATATATATATATATATATATATATATATATATATATATATATATATATATATATATATATATATATATATATATAGTAGTGGAGAGGTCTGCCCGCACAGCAGTGGTGTGTGTTCATGGTACTTGTTGAGTATGAGTGTTAAGTGCGAGCATGAGATACAGATAGTGGAGTCACGAGTGACTGTGAGGCTTGCCCGAGAGGCCTTATTGTGAGTGATATTGTGCCCGAGGGGCTTATATTTTATGAAAATATTGTTTACACTCTTCTTTACACTGAGCCTCTGATAACAAATGTTTGATAAATGTTTTTATGCGAGATTTTTAAATGGAAATCGGAGCTTTTTGAAATTTTCCGAATTGTAGATTCCTGACTTGATTTATTCATTTCCGTTGTTATTCATTATATGGATTTACATGATTTAAATGCCCGTCACTACACTCAAGGTTTTAGTTACATTGATTACTTACTGAGTTGGCGTACTCACGTTACTCCCTGCACCTCTGTGTGCAGATCCAGGTACCGGACCATCTCGCTAGTTGATTTTCGGACGACTTTGGAGTTGTCAGAGGATTGAGGTAGCTGCTCAGCATCCCCAGCTCACCTCTTTTCCTTCCCTCAGATCATAGTTTCTTTTGGTCTTTTGTACCTCAGACTTTTTGGTAGCAAGTCATTGTTGTACATTGTATTTTCAGTCTTAGATGCTCATGACAGTTGACTCCAGGTTTTGGGGAAGTGTGTCTTTTGTTTTATCTCTTTCTGATATTTGTTAAAACCTGTTAAATTTTGGGAAATTGGATATATATATATATATATATATTGATAGTCTGAAATGGTTGGCTAGCCTAGTTCCATTATAGGTGCCATCACGACTGGCTTAGGATTTGGGGTCGTGACAAGTTGATATCAGAGCCTAGGATACATAGGACTCAACGGTCATGAGCAGGTTTAGTAGAATCTTGCGGATCGGTACGGAGACATCTGTACTTACCTTCGAGAGGCTAAAAAACCCTTAGGAACAATCTCATTTTTCTTGAATTCTGTCGTGCCATTTGATTTGATTGATTCTATTTTTTCATTCTCTCACGGATGGTGAGGACTCGCGCCACCGACCAGGGCGATCAGCCACCAGCTAGACCAGCGAGGGGTCGAGGCCGTGGTAGAGGTAGGAGGCCAACCCGTGCGGCAGCCAGGGCAGTATCAGTTGATCCCCCTACTATTCAGGATTAGGTTCCCGCCACAGATACTCTAGCAGGACAGGATCAGGCACCGGGAGTGCCTATTATTATTTCGGGTCTTCAGGAGACCTTGGCTCAGATCTTGACTGTGTGTGCTTCCCTTGCTCAGGCAGTTGCCGCTACTTCTCAGGCCGGGGGAGGCAGTCAGACTCCAGTTGCTCGGACACCTGAGCAGGCCACTCAAGACTAGCAGACACCGGGGGCGGTTCCAGCCCAGCCGGTTACTCCAGTTCAGGACTTCGTTGTCCCAGCTATGTCAAATGATGAGCAGCGTAGGCTGAACAAGTTTAGTAGACTTCAGCCTCCGACATTCAGTGGTGCTGAGGGCGAGGATGCCCAGGGTTTTCTGGATAATTGTTAGAGGATGCTGCATACAGTTGGGATTTTGGAGACCAGTGGGGTCTCATTTGCTACTTTTCAATTTTCTGGTGCTGCTTTCACTTGGTGGGAGTCTTTTGAGAGGCGTAGGCCTGTTGGTTCAGCACCCCTTACCTGGCAGTAGTTCTACACTATCTTCTTGGAGAAATATGTACCCTAGTCTCACAGGGAGGAGCAACACAGGCTTTTTGAGCAGCTGCGTCAAGGAGATCTATCAGTGACGCAGTATGAGATGCGATTTTCGGAGTTGGCTCGTTATGCCATCGAGTTGGTCCCTACTGATAGGGAGAGGATTAGGAGGTTTGTGGATGGCCTCGCTTATCAGCTCCGCCTTTTAATGACCCCAGAGAGAGTATCAGATGCTACATGCGAGCAGGTTGTTGATATTGCTCGAGATATTGAGTCGGTTCGCCGCCAGGAGCTCCTTCCAAGGGGCAGTTTCAGCATGGCAGGGGCTGTTCATTCAGGCCTCCTCGGCCAAGCCGCCAGCCTATTGTGGTGCATCTTCGGGGCATGGTCCCCGCGGTTTCCATCCAGGCCATTCTTCATTCGTTGCCCTTCTAGCCTGGGGTGCGGCTCGAGCACCATCAGTTCAAGGTTCTTCTATGCATGGTTCCCCTAGTGGCTATTCTAGTGCCAGGGGTTCATTCCAGTCCCAGTATCCAGCTCCAGGGAGTTGTTATGAGTGTAGAGAGTTCGGGCATATGAGGAGGAAGTGTACTCATCTTCTTGGAGGTCCATCTCAGCTGAGGAGCCATCCTTTGACTTCAACTCCATTTACTTCACCACCCACCCAGGCAGCCAGGAGTGGTAGTCAGTCAGCTAGAGGCCGCCCTAGAGGGGGAGGTCGAGCAGGTGGAGGTCAGGCCGTATGTATGCATTTCCACCCAAGCCAGATTCTATGGACTCCGATGCAGTGATCGCATGTATTTTCTTAGTTTGTTGCCAAGATTCTTTGGATTTATTTGACCCTGGTTCTATATTCCTATGTTTCTTCATATTTTGCCCATTTTTTGGATATGCCCCGTGAGTCTTTAGTTACATATGTTCATGTGTCGACTCCGGTGGGCGATACTGTTGTTGTGGACCGTGTGTATCGGTCGTGTGTGATATCTATTGGGGGTCTGGAGACCCGAGTGGACCTACTGTTACTCAGCATGGTCGATTTTGATGTGATATTGGGCATGTATTGGTTATCTCCGTGTCATGATGTTCTTGATTGTCACGCTAAGACCGTGAACTTACTTGAAGGCTCAGTGTATGGTTGAGAAGGGGTGTTTATCGTATCTGGGTTTGGTGAGGGATGTCAGTGGTGAGACTCTCGCTATTGATTCGGTTCCTATGGTCCGTGACTTTCCGGACGTGTTTCCTGCAGACCTGCCAGGCATGCCACCTGACAGGGATATTGATTTTGGTGTTGACATGGTGCCAGGCACTCAGCCTATTTATATTCCACCTTATCGTATGGCACTAGCGGAGCTAAAAGAATTAAAGGGGCAGCTTCAGGAACTCCTAGATAAGGGGTTCATTCGTCCTAGTGGTCGAGGCCCTAAGTTGCAGAGCGGAGAGTTTGGGGAGTTTAGCCTACCTTCCAGTAGCAGAGCAACCTTTAGCACTTGATGTTCAGGCTTTAGCAGGTCAGTTGGTGAGATTGGATCTATCATAGCCTCCACGGGTATTGGCTTGTGTAGCCTCCAGGTCTTCTATCTATGATCAGATTAGAGCACACCAGTATGATGATCCATATTTGCTTGTTCTTTAGGACAGGGTCCGTCGCGGTGATGCCATGGATGTGGTTATTGATGATGATGGGGTCATGAGGATGCAGGGCTGGATTTGCGTGCCCAATATGGATGGGCTTCGAGATTTGATTCTAGCTAAGGCCCATAGTTTGCGGTATTTCATCCATCCGGGTGCCGCAATGATGTATCAGGATATGAGACAGCACTATTGGTGGAGGCAGATGAAGAGAGATATTGTTGAGTTTGTGGCTCGGTGTCTCAACTATTAGAAGGTCAAGTATGAGCACCAGAGACCAGGTGGATTGCTTCAGAGATTTGATATTCCGGAGTGGAAGTGGGAGCGAATCACCATGGACTTCGTAGTTGGACTCCCACGGACTTCGAGGAGGTTTGATGCTATATGGGTTATTGTGGATCGGAGGACCAAGTCCGCGCACTTCATTCCTGTTGGTACTACTTATTCTTCGGAGCGGTTAGCTGAGATTTATATCAGGGAGATTATCCGGTTGCATGGGGTTCCAGTTTTTATCATTTCTGATAGAGGTACTCAGTTCACATCTCAGTTTTGGAGAGCCGTACAGAGAAAGTTGGGTACTCAAGTCGAGTTGAGCACCGCATTTCATCCTTAGACCGACGGGCAGTCGGAGCATACTATTCAGATTCTGGAGGATATGTTGTGTGCATGTGTCATTGATATTGGGGGTTCATGGAACAAGTTTCTGCCACTCGCGGAGTTTTCATATAATAATAGTTATCATTCGAGTATCCAGATGGCTCCGTATGAGGCTTTATATGGTAGGAGGTGCAGATCTTCGGTTGGTTGGTTTGAGTCGGGCGAGGCTAGGCTATTGGGCACAGACTTGGTTCAGGATGCATTGGGTAAGGTGAAATTGATTCAGGAGCGGCTTCGCACGGCGCAGTCTAGGCAGAAGAGTTATGCGGACCGGAAGGTCCGAGATGTGTCTTTCATGGTTGGGGAGAGGTACTGTTGAAAGTGTCACCCATGAAGTGTGTTATGAGGTTCGGGAAGAGGGGAAAGCTAAGTCCCCGATTTATTAGGCCTTTTGAGGTGCTTCAGAGGACTGGGGAGGTGGCTTATAGGCTTGACATGCCTCTGAGCTTATCGCGTATTCATCCAGTGTTCCATGTTTCGATGCTCCGAAAGTATGTTGGTGACCCGTCTCATGTTTTGGACTTCATCACGGTTCAGCTCGAGGGTGATATGTCATATGAGGTAGAGCCAGTGGCTATTTTGGGTCGTCAAGTCAGACGGTTGAGGTCTAAGGATATAACTTCAGTGAAGGTTCAGTGGAGAGGACAGTCGGTGGAGGATTCCACCTGGGAGACCGAGCGGGACATGCGGGACAGATATCCTCACTTATTCGAGACTCCAGGTATTTGTCTAGACCAGTTCGAGGATGAACGTTTGTTTAAGAGGGTGAGGATGTAACGACTCGGCCGATCATTTCGAGAGATTAGCCCCGTTTCCCCTTTTTCTGCTTTATCATATTTTTCTTAGCCTGTTTATGTTGTGTTGGGTTGGTCGGTTCGGATTCGGAGTGGTCGTGGTGAGATCAGAGACACTTAGTCTCTTAAACTAGCTTAATAGTTGAAGTCAAATTGGGAGTTGACTTATTATTAAACAACCTCGGAATGCGTATTTTATGGCTCGTATAGCTTCGTTAGGTGATTTGGGACTTAGGAGTGTGTTCGGAATGATGTTTTGATGTTCGGCGTAGAATTAGGCTTGAATTGGCGAAAGTTTGTTTTTTGGCGATTTTCGATCGGCAGTGGAAAATAGGCTATCAGGGTCGGAATGGAATTCCGGAAGTTGGAACAAGTTCGTAATGTCATTTTGGATATGTGTGCAAATTTTCAGGTCAATCGGATGTGTTTTGGTTGGTTTCGGCATCATTGGCGCAATTTAGAAGTTTCAAAGTTATTAGGCTTGAATTTGATGTAATTTTGGTGTTTTCGTGTTGTTTTTGGTGTTTCTAAGGCTCGACTAAGTTAGAATGATGCTATGGGGTGTGTTGGTATGTTTGGTCGGGGCCCCGAGGGGCTTGGGATTGATTTCTTATGGTTGGCGGAGGTTTGAACTTAGGAAATTTGCAGCAAATAGCTGCTGGTGTTAAGCTACTGGTGTGGCCGCACCTGCGGACGGGCAGCCGCAGGTAAGAAGGTCCATGCGCAGGTGAAAAAAGAGGCTAGGCAGAAGGAGTCCGTAGGTGCGAAGAATTGGTCGCACCTGCGAAGCCGCAGGTGCGGAAAAAGGACCGCAGGTGCGATAATTGGACTATTAGTGGGTTTTCGCAGGTGCGCACCTGGGACTGCAGGTGCGGGTCCGCATGTGTGAGGAAAGGTCCGCGGGTGCGGATTAACTGGGCAGAACAGTATAAAAGAGTGCCTCCGTGAAATTTTTATTCTTCCATTGTTACATGCGGGTGGAGCTTGTTTGATAGCAAATTGAAGAAATAATTTGAGGGTCTTCAGTGGAGGTAAGTTCCCAGATTATAAAACTCGTTTCTATGCTATTTTGTAAGGATTAGGCTTGTAATTTGAAGAATTAAAGTGGAAAAAGTTGGGGAAAATGGGAGGAATATTGGAAATTCTTTTGGTGATTTGAGTGGGCAATTATGGTCTTATTGTGGAGTTATTGGTATGTATAGAATCGTGGGAGGATGAGGATTCTAGTGATGTAAATTTTATTGAATTTCGAGATGTGGGCCCGGGGCTCGAGTTTGAATTTCAAGAATTGTGTTAAAATTTATATCTTTCGATTGGGTTTTGTTCCGTTAGCGTATATTGATGATGTTAATATGGTTTTGGTTAGATTCGGAGCATTTGGGATCCAATTCGAGGGTCAAGCGCATCGCGGGGTAGCTTTTGGGCTGTTTCGAGGTAAGTAACGATTGTAACTATGAACCTGAGGGTATGACACCCCGTTATTTGCTATTGTGTTGATAAATGAGGTGACGCACATGCTAGGTAACGAGCGTGGGGGCGTGCACCGATAGGTATTGTGGCTTGATTTGTCCCGTAGCAACTATTAATGTAACGACCCGACCGGTCGTCTTGAGCTCTAGCGTGTCGTTCAGCTGTTTGAAGTCATGATCAGCTTTGTTTCAGGTACTATGACTTGTAGGTGTGGTCGGAATTGAATTTCGGGAAGTTCGGAGTCAAATTTGAAAGAAAATTCTCATTTTAGAAGCCTTTAGTTGGAAGAATCGACTAAGACTGGAATTCGGAGTAAACGATCTCGGAATCAGGATCTGAAGGTTCCAGCAGGTTCGTATGATGATTTCGGACTAGGGCGTATGTCTGGATCAGGTTTTGGATAACCCGTGAGTGTTTCGGCGTATTTCGGCGGATAACCCGTGAGTGTTTCGGTTCGTATAAGTCTGGGTTGAAGTGAATTTCGATGTTATTGATGTCCGTTTGGGATTCTGAATCTGGGAATTGCTCCGTATGGTGATTCTGGAGTTGGGAGCGCGATCGGAAGTGAATTCGGAGGTCCGTAGGTCATTTTGAAGTCATTTGGCTAAAGATAGAAATTTGAAGGTTTTTGAGAAGTTTGACTGAGAGTTTAAATTTTTGATATCGGGGTTGGATTCCAATTTCAAAAGTTGGAGCAGGTATGTAAGGTCGAATATGACTTCGTGCAAAATTTGGGGTCAATCGGACGTGATTTGATAGGTTTCGGCATCGGATGTAGAAGTTTAAAATTTCATAGTTCATAAAGCTTGAATTGGAGTGTGATTCATGATTTTGACATTGTATGATGTGATTTGAGGCCTCGAGCGAGTTCGTATCATGTTTTGGGACATGTTGGTATAATTTGTTAAAGTTTCGAGGGCCTCGGGTGGATTTCGGAAGGTTAACGGAATGAATTTCGGACCAAAGAGTTGCTGAAATTTTCTACAGAAAACTGTTTTGACAGCAACTAGTGCAATCGCGGAGCTGAATTTGAAAGCTTATATCTCGAAATATATAAGGAATCTGAAACTTTGCAAAACCTAAAAGTTGCAGCCCTTGCATTCTAGTTTCCAGAAGTTAAATCATTCATGATTTGGACATTTTATCAGAAAGTTATGATCGATTGAAGATGGCTGGTGGAGCAGTTTCGACAGAATTTTCTGATGCATGGAGCCGACTTTAGAAGCTCATATCTCGGAATATATAAGGAGTTATATGGTGTAAAACCTATCAAATTAAATATCTTTGAGTCTAGTTTCTAATTATTTAAACCGTTTGTCATTTGGATATTTTTACAACGAGATATGGGTATTTTAACAGAAGGTTTACAGTAAGAGAAAATTGTAATAGGATGTACAACATGCACAGCGCAAGGTACAACTCGATGAAGCCTGGGCAGATTGTTATAAATACGAGTTTTGGCCCATTTCTTTCATTTGGTTTGGACGATTTTGGAGAGCTCAAGGAGGGATTTTCACCAAGCAACACTAAGTAAGTGATTTCTTCCTATTTTTGAGTTAAATATGTGATCTTACATGGATTTAGACATGAAAAATTAGAATAAATTTGGAATTTTTGGGGAAGACCTAGAATTTGAAATTTTGAACTTTTACCATGAATTTGAGCATGAAAATTAGAGTAAATTGTATAATTGAGTTAGTAAAGATATGGGTAGAATTTATTTTCGAGAAATTTCGGAATCCGGGCACGTGGGCTCGAGGGCATTTTGGTCAATTTTTTGAGCGGGGTTGGGAACTTATATAATTTGAATTGTTACAAGTATTAGAGTGAATTTTTATTGGTTTGACCGTTATTTGAATAGTTTTGGGGCATTGTGCATCAATTGGAGTCGTCGGAAGGGCTTGGAAGCCGGTTATGGAATTTCGGAGCAAGGTAAGTCTCCTTTCTAACTTTGTGAGGGGGAATTATCCTCATAGGTGAACTAATTAAATGCGTGCTACTATCTGCGGGGGCTACGTATGCACGAGGTGACGGGAGTCCGTGCGTAGCTACTATTATGTCATGTTCGGGTAGTCTAGGACCCACTAGCATGCTTTACTTGTCGTACTTTTGACCTTGTTAATAAAATATCATGGGATGCTGTCAATTATTAATTAAATCTCTAAGAAGGATAGAGTTACTTTTCTTAATCATCTAGAAGGAGAATTGATTCTCCCTTGGATAACTGCGTTTCGGAAAAATCTATAATGTTGAAACCCGGTCGAAATTGGAAAGTAAATCCCCAGAAAGGCTTTAAATACTATTTTCATGTTTATTAAAAGGAGAATTCTATCACTTCATTGAATAGCTAATTTTCCTGATAAAAATGTGGTTTATTGTGTGAATATGTGTAACTATGGGTGCTTGAGTCGCATGTATGATTCGCGAGCAGGATGACCTTGTTATTTATGTATAACCGCGTCGCATGATCGATTCGCGAGCAGGGAAGATAGATGCATCTATGGTTCG